>CM054802.1:4397680-4423391 GCA_028984105.1 Lavandula angustifolia
AAGTAAACGACACGTAGATTTTTAAAGTGGTTCGGATATCAACCATCCTACGTCCACCGTCCCGATAGATCGGGAGGCTATTTATTATACCGAGTTAGTCTCGGTCCTTGTGCACAGGTGACAAAGCCGTGGCTTGGGGATTATACTCGAGCAAGTCCCGGCTTACACTTCTATCAAACTTAAAGTGTTTGACAAACTTCTCCAACAAAGAAGGAGTCCTTATACAATAAGGATTGGGTTCAAAAGTGAACTCCTTCATCTAAGCTATGGATATATCGGTTGAGCTTAGGGTTAGAGGGATGGGAACAAGAATGTAGCTTCTGGAGCGACGAACAATGAGAGGTTTAGCTATAAGTTCGTGTCACGTCGCTTGGATACTAGATGCTTTATTGTCGGTTCAGCTTGGTTCCCTTATGAGCTTAGAGGTAGTCTTTCACGGAGATAACTCTTTCGATTCTTGCGGAAGACTTAGGCTTTTCCGGTTCTAGCTCGTTTGAATGCTTGTGTATGTTTTCGTCGTTTAAGCTTATGCGCATTCTCTCTGTGTTTCAAATCTTGAATGATCCCTCTATTTATAGAGAAGAGATTGAGAAAGATCCGTTGGAGACGATCTTCTTCTCTCTCTCTCTTTTGGTAGCTAACGGCTCTTTTGGGCGTAGGTAACGCAGTGCATTTTCCTCCTTTTCCGGAAAGTGTTGACTTGCGGCTTTAGTAGGTAGGATGACACGTGTATGTTTGTCATTTGTCGAGGCGGATAGAGTGGTTGAGACAAAGACGGACTTCGAGACAAGCCGAAGCCGACTTCTCTCATCCTCGTATATGACAATGCCGATTGTCTTTCAAAAGATTCTCGACAGCCCCCGAAGACTATCCGCCGATGCCGAGTCCGACCTTGTATTCGTAGATAGATAGTTGAGATAAGTCTATCGAAGATCGCTCCGAGTCCAGACGAACTACTCCCGCCGAGTTCGGTTCAACCGACTCTCTCGCATATCGCTCCCGCCGAGTCCAAGATCACCGAGTCTTCTACATTGGGTGCCGAGGCAAATAAGCTACCGAGCGCCTTGACCAGAGCAGAGTGTCTACCGAGTCCGAAACCTCGTAGACAAACCACATATACAACGGAATGGTTCACCAATCGATAGGGTTTTGGGATCTTCAAATCTTCTCAACAGCTCGTAGCACATAGGCTACCGAGCTTGGTTCAAGATAGAAGACAGAATCATTTCCCACCGAGTGAAACAAAGGCCCGAGGATAGAATCATCACCCAACAATTTCCCCCTATTTGATGATGCCAAAACCTATCATCTATGCTAACACTAAACGCACGTAAACAAATCTCCTTACAATTTTACAAGTAAGATCGTAGGAGATGTTCCATCGCTTCTAGACTATCAAAAACAGGCAAAAATAATTTCCCCCATTACATAGAAGCAATACTAGCGTAATCTAACAAAGCAATAAACCGACAAGTAATAAAGAAAGTGAGTGTGTGTCAGGAATCACTTTAGTGATTCCGAGTGTTAAAGCATAAGACAAACACGGCTATTCGTACAACAAGTTGTTGTCGAGCCAAAAGAAGATTTGTATATATAAGAGTGATTCAGCTTTAGTACATTACAAATCTTGCTAGACTATGAAGAGAGAATACTAAGACTATGGGCGCCTAAACCGCCGAATCCGGCCCATGAATCCTTGCGATTGTGTCTCGTGCAAAGTGGCACACCATACATTCGGTACGTGGTCTTTCTCGCCTTCAAGTATTCCGCGAAGTCACCGGGTTATCATCTTGTAAGAATCTTTGATCGCCAGCCGGCCCTTCACTTCAACTTCAATAGTCGCAACATGAATTGAGTCATCCATTCTTCTTGGAGGTGGAATGATTCTCGGGTCCGGGAATCCGAATCTCTTTCCCTTCCGAAATGGCATTATACAAGTAGATGTAGAGATCCGCTTCAAGAAGCATCATCCATTCAAAGATAAGCTTCAGCTCTGGACTTGTTCGTCCGTAATCTCCGTAAATAATAGCGTTTGATGAACTCAATCTTCGAATTTTCCCATCTCTGAGTGAATTGAGCCGGCATCCACTAGTCTGTTCTCGACCATCTTTGAGATTTCAGATCAGTAACGATAGGGAATGTCGCCTTTAGTAGGAGTTCTCGTGCTCCGGCTTCTTCCTCGCACGCTTCCTTAGAGCTTCCGATCGGCTAAGTGGATTCTCGTTTCTCGTAGCCTCGATCTGTCTCGCCTCTTCGCCTCTATATAAGTACCTGTCCATCTGGGCGAATATGGCTTTAGTCTCATCATCTAGCTCTTTAGGTTTATGGGAGGCATCTTCTGAGTCAGCAGGGGTACTTGATTTTTCTTTCGATGTACCCCCGCTTCTCGCACTCGCGCTTCGCTCCTTCTCCTTTTCCCCCGTCATCATCGTCTTCGATCCCGAGCTTCCTTGGAGGTAGCCCGGCGAGGCTTTCTTCCTCCTCTCGCTTGGAGCTTTAGATTTTCCTTTCACGAAGCTTAAGCTTAGGCTTGTTTGCAGCCTCTCGCTTCAAAGAATCTCCCTTGCCAGCCTTTTCATCGCCGGCAATCCGAGCCTCCTCTTCACCGAGATGTATCGTTTCGTTTTCTTTGGCCGGGAGGGGTCGGGAGTTTCAAGATCTTTTTGCCTTTGCCCCGAACAGTGGAGGGAGAGGTGTTTCCTCTTCATCCGAATCTTCGCCAGCCTCCTCAAGGATACTCGCGACTTCCTTAATGATATCGCTGGGAGTCTCGAGTCGCATGAGCAGCTTGGGTTCCCGAGCCACTTGGGCCGGTCTCGGTTGTGCTCGCAGCCGGGACACCCCCGGGCCTCACCCATTTCAGCCGAAGTTTTCTTCGAGTTGCTTGTACCCTTAGATTTTTCGGGCTTGGGGGGGGTCGCCTTCTCATTACTCTTCTTTCTTGTACTCTCCTCTTTTCTTTCCTTCTATTTTCCTTCCCCCTTTTTGGCATCATCAATTGCAAGGGGGTAGGGATTAGTACCGACCTTTCCGCACTTTTTGTAAGAGGTTGACGGATCATCAAGACGGGCCATTGATCTTAGTCGAGCCTCATGCAGCTCGTTCCTCTCGGCTGCAAGATCTACCTTGTACTGCCGGTGTGAGAGGTCGCCGCTTCCTTGAACTCTTTCAGCTTTTCGTAGATCTTATCTTCCACGACCAACCGAATATTTTCAAGTTTGATTTCTCGTGGCCCGGGCTTGTTCAAATAAGGACTCGTAATGAGTAGACAAAGATGCCTTGAACTCTACAAGAAGCTTAGCTTGTCCTTCCCGGAAGATCCTCGGGCCGATCATCAAATTTCGTCTTCACCGCCGAGCCAGTGCTTGAGTGACAATGGCGTAGACATCGTGGGCGGCCGATTGGGACATAGAGGATTTCAGCCCCGAAGCTCGAGCGGTGGCTTCGGCAGCCCTTCTTCCACACGTTGTGGATCGCCTTGGCGAGGGCACGGCTTCTAAGTGCCTTGGCTTTTAATAGCCCTCGCCACATACTTGGAACGTCGACGATGCGGGCCGGGCGCTACCTCGAATGCGTACTCCAACAAGTGGCCGAGCGGGCTCGTGGATCCGAGGTACCACCTGCCGACTTCGCAGTCCAAGGATACCGAGCGGACGCCGAGCTTCTTCGCATGTGTATCCTTGTCCCGGGATTTCCCTCAATGCTTTCCAAGGCCCGAATCATTAGGGTGGGTTGTCATGGTCTCGACCCATCCGAGGGTGCCGGGCCCGAGGCAAGTTGTCGATCATGTACCATTGCTAGCATTGCAGCCCCTCGATTGTCCATCGAGCCGAGGTCTTCGTGCTCGAATAGCCTATTTGTTCCCTCAATCTCGCTTCTTCTTCATGAAGCCGCCGACAGAAAAGTGGAGAACTAAGCGTTGTAGACGAGGCCACTCCCGATGTCGCAAAGAACATGTGGAGTCTTGCCGATTTGGCAATAAGCATCGATCGGAGTAGCCAAGCAAGCTCCGGAATCGCTTGAAGAATTTCTCGGGATGCTCGGATAGAATCACCGACGCTTCCATCTTGATTGTTTCTTCTTCGCACGCCGTCTCGCATTCCAAGTCGATTGGAGACGTCCGATGTTCAGCAGTGGCATATCGCCGAGTGGAGGAACCGTGAGGGGGCCGTCTAGGCGTTGAATTTCTTCACCGTGAGCTTCGTAGCCTCCCCTTGTTCCATCTCTATTGGTTCTTCAGGGGAGACTCCCTTCTCCACCGATTGAGTCTTCTCGAAGACTCGGCTCATCTATTAGCCGCAAAGGTTGAATAGGTTGCCGAGTAGCCCGTTCGCCAGAGTTTCAAGGAGATACCTCGATTCAAGCAGGCACGTCCGGGACGGCTTTCTTCGCTTTCTTAGCCGTGCCTTAGATATTTTTGCTGGAGGTGTTCTCTTCTTTGAAGGTGCACCGCCGGGGCTTAGTCGGGCTGAGCTTGGGGACTCGACCCTATCCGCCGAAGGGCGCAGACCGGGTTGTGGAAGCGCACCTTTTTCACATTGAAGTACTCTTTATCATCAAAGGTGACTTGATCTCGAACCACAGCTGGTCTTCAATCATTACCGAGAGCTTCACCCATACAAGTAATTTCCCCTTCGCGCTCAAGATACGTGTTGACTTGTCAAACTTGGCCGCTTGGATCATGAATTCTCGGATGAAGAAATCTCGTCCAATTGATCTTAGCGCCATCGTATATCGCCATCATTAATTGAATCTTAGGTCGGGAGACCCGATCAAATGAGCGCCTTGGCTTGTCGCCACTGAGTGACAATGTAAGCCAAGGCTTTGTATTGTGGGTAAAGCATGGCGTTCTTGGGAAAAGCACTCAAGGTTGTTGGCTTCCCGCAGAATACGGATAGGTACTCGTCTACCGAGTCGTCATTGTAGCCTACGGTGCCGATTCCTTCGTATGGCAAGTCAAAGCCGTTCTTCGCTGCTTCCTTGATAGATATACGTTTCAGCAATATGGGAAGCATTGTTGATGGAGTAAGTTCTCAACCTCCCAATGATGTCTCCGGAGATGGAGTCCGAGTTGAGGTATATTTCAGCCACTCGCCGAGGAAGGAAGAACGCTTGGCTTCCTCGAAAGAAACTTCTCCGCATCCGAACTCCCTTAGAGATGCGAAGATCTCATCCATGTAGTCTAGGTCGCACGCATCGAATTCCATGACCGGGTTCGCACCGTACACGGCCTTTTGCAAGAATGTCCTCCATGTTATGAGGGGCATCTACAGCTATGTTCGCCATAGTACCGTTACATAAGAATCTTATTAGTATCGCTTTAGATACAACAGCTTTATATATATTGATACCGAAGAAACAGAGAATACAAGAATGGCTTCTAATAAGCATACCAATAAAATCGAGATAAGATATGATGATGAAGTTGTAAGTAAGGATTGCTTTTGCAAATCTCGGATTTTTCGGACTTGAAAGATTTGAAGTATGCTAATGGCGGTTTGAGAAGATATGATCAAATATATATATCAAACGTGAAGATGAACAGTTATTTGATCAAAGGTTGTGTTTAAACTGCTTTATAGAATGGACGGTCAAGATTAGAAGATATATTATAGGTAATGATCTCATATGCCGCCTATGTCAAAGCCAGTTGTAAAAATAGCCTAAGTAGTAACTGTGAAAAGACATGCATTAAATGCGCGCAGAGTTCAGCAAACTTATGTATGGAATGTCGTGCATTAAATGAAATCCGTTAATAATAAAGACAAACCAAGAGATATTAATATCATGCTGAATCTTTGCCATAAATGCAAGATTCTGTAATATAAATTACTACTGAATAGAGATACGCAAACCTGTCAGCTGAACATAGTAGTCAGCTGATACCTCGTGTAGATGGTTTCTGAATCTCTACGTACTGAATACATTTAGTACTGAAAGTGAACATTCCCCCTTACCGAAATGGTCCTCTCCCCGAAACCTTCTTACCGATCGGGGTCGGAGGGTCCAAATGCACCTAGCTCTACCGAAAGTTCTCTCGAATCTGATTCGCCTAGAGGCTTGGTCGCAGATGTCAGCCCGTTGCTTGTCGCATGGGATCTTTTCCATCCCGATATCCTTCTTTTCGACATGGTCACGAATGAAGTGATGTCCGATGTCCACGTGCTTGCATCTCGTGTGTAGTACAGATTCTCGAGTGATTGCAATGGCACCGGTACTATCGCAGTAAGATCGGCACTTCATTCCGAATGATGTCAAGTCTCTCACCGCCGTCTCGCCCAAAGGATTTGGGCGCAACAACTTCCCAGCAGCCTATGTATTCAGCCTTCGCAGTCGACGTAGCTACCGAGTGCCGTTTCTTTGAAAACCATGAGATCGCCTTTGCCGCCAAGGAACCGACATGTTCCCGAAGTTGATTTTCGGTCAATTCTACATCCCGCATAGTCGCATCGAATAGCCGCTTAGTTCAATATTATCATCACCGGATACCATAAACCCATGCCGTGTTCCTCGGAGATAGCGGAGAATCTTCTTTGCCGAGTCCATATGGCTCGCTTCGAATTCGCGTGAAATCGAAAGCACGCACACCTACAAAGATAAGTTATGTCAGACGAGTAGCCGTTAAATATAATAATGAACCAATTATAGCACGATATTCGGTTTGTGTTGGGTGATGATTCCATCCTCAAGACTGCTTTCACTCAATGGGAAATGATTCGCCTTAGACACCGATCTTAAGCTCGCAGCCTTGTGCTCGTACTTGTCCGAAGATTTGAAGATCCCAAAACCCTATCTCGAACGATGAACCATTCCCCTGTATCCCGCTTTGTCTCCCGAGGTTTCGTACTCGTAGACACTCGCTCCGGTCAAGGCGCCGCAGCTTATCCGCCTCAGCACCAAGCGTAAGACTCAGTGATACTGGACTTTGCAGAGCAAAGATACCGAGAGAGTCGGGCTGAACCGAACTCGCCAGAGTAGTTCACCGAACTCATAGCCTGATCTTCGCAGACTTATCTCACCCGTCTATCTACCGAATACAAGGTCGACTCAAAGAACGGCAGATAGTCTTCGTGGACCGTCGAATCTTTTGAAAGACAATCAACATTGTCATGTACGAGGAAGAGAGAAGTCGCCTTCGGCCTGTCTCGAAGTTTGTGCCGCCTCAACCACTCCATCCACCTCGACGAATGACAAGCATACACGTGTCTTCTCACCCGCTAAAGCCGCAAACAACCTTTTACCTAAAAAGGTGGGAAAGTACACCGTTACCTACACCAAAAGAGCCGTTTGCTACCAAAAAAGAGAGAGAGAAGAAGATCGTCTCCAACGGATCTATTTCAATCTCCCGCTCTATAAATAGAGGGATCATTCAAGATTTGAAAGATGCGAAGAACACGAGAGAGCGCGAAAAAGAGCGAATTCCAAAGAACAAAGTCTTAGCAAGAACTTGAAGAGCAATCTCCGGCGAAAGACTACATTCTAGCTCATAGGGAATCAAGCTATACCGACATATAAAGCCTCTAGTATCCAAATCGACGTTACACGAACTCAAAGCTTACCTTCAGCTGTTCGTCGATCTAGAAGCTACTCTCATATTCCCCTATCCCTCTAACCCTAAGCTCAACCGTCCTTATCTATAGCTTAGACGAAGGAGTTCACATTTGAACCCAATCCTTATTGTATAAGGACTCCTTCACTGTTGGAGAAGTTTGTCAAACACTTTAAGTTTGATAGTGTTGTAAACTGAGTATAAAAACCAATACGCGGCTTTGCCCAGTATGCAAGCTGACTGAGACTAACTCAGGATAATAAATAGCCTCCCCGATCATTCTGGACAATGGGACGTAGGATTTGAGCGATATCCGAACCACTTTAAAAATCCCGTATCTCTTATCGCTTTCTTAACCGTTGCATTGATTTTACTATTCATACCGAACATCATATTTAAAATCAATCAACTATCTCAAAGATACCGAACTTTTAATCTACCGAACCGAGACTTAAAACGCTTTCTCACAAACCGATTTTGGCCTACACTATTCCGCGCACCGAACTCTTACCGTAGATACCGAATTCTCGACCTAGTCGGCTAGCGGATCTCACCGAGCCAAGCATTCTTAGCCTTTAACTCGATTCGTAACAGCTTGTCCGGTCCGCCGAACCGTTTCGGGCCGACACCATCCCGAATAGGGATTGTTCGAGTTCGAAGTTGAGAAATCGAATCGTGTATTCACCCCCCCCTCTACACCCGACCGTACACTCGGGACCAACGATTGGTATCGAGCAAGGAGTTCTTTAAGACTCTTGTCACTTTGAGACTGGTCTATTCGAACGGATCCGGAGGAAAACGCTTTCACCGCATATCACTCTACATTCATATCTATATTCTTCATGGCCGATATGTCGTGTATAAGGATGGTACCCATGTTCTCGGTGGAGAATTATGGAGTATGGCGAGTCAAAATGGAAGCACATCCGACATCCCTCCATGACAAGATGATCAAGTACTTGAAGATGGACCTATCGTTCCCATGATCGATAGTATCGTAACTCAGGACCAAGCTCAAGGAGGAGGAATGGTGACCGGGAAGAAGATTCCCAAAGACAGAAGTCTCTTCACTCCTAAGGAGAAGAAGCTTCACAACTTAGACCGTGTTGCCAGAAACGCTATACTGACCACCCTTAGTGATTCTTATCTTGGCAGGGTTCAGGAATGCAAGACTGCAAAAGAACTCTGGGACGCTCTAGCGCTACTTAGTCGAGGGACTCAAAAGTTAAAGGGGAATAAACTAGCACTGGAACTCCAAAAGCTGGAAAGCTTGTCTCTCATGCCCTGTGACAAAATCGAAGATCCGAACGCCGATTTACCAACTCGATGAACTCTATCAATGGGCTGGGAAAGATATTCAGCAACCGAGAGATGAATCTGAAGATTCTGAGGGCACTGCCGGATGGACACTGGACACCTTTTGCCACACTATTGCGACATTCTGACTTAGATGCTGTGTCTCCTAACCATATCTTTTCAGAATTACAGGCAGAGGAGTTTGAGTTCGATAGACCTCAAAGAAAGCAGAGAGTCGAAGTTGACACAAAATCGACCATGCTTTCAAAGCATCGCAAGACAAAGATCTCCGCCGACGAGCAAAACGACGAGTAAGACCGAGCCTTCACTCAATGATCTACAAGAAGGAAGTCTCACTGTAAGTATGCGCTGCCGCCGTAAAGTATCGAAGGAGAAGGAGCGACGCAGTAAAAGTGACTAAAGCCTATCGGGAAATGAAAGGTAAGTCAAATTATATGTCGAAACACACTCCTGACTCACAATCTTCTGAATACAGAAAGAAGGATGACTCAGAACCGTTAAAGAATAGCGAAAGCAAAGAAGAAAAAGTCATCACTTGCTATAATTGCAAGAAGCCGGGACATTATCGCATGATTGTCCTCGAGCTCGCAGTGCCGAACGCGCAAAGACGTAAGGCAAGGAGAGAGAAATTCGCCTTAAAAGACAATCATACATAGTCGGCGAAATCTCGGACGACTCGAAGAGGTCGACTCCTTTATGGATTCATCTCGACGATGAAGCAACCCTTCATGGCCTTAGAGCATTAAGCGGATGAATCAACCGAAAAGTGCATGATGGCAGCGAAGAGGATGAGGTAAATTCTCATGAACCAATTAACTCCTCTTCGCATCGCACACACGACACTATTTCAAGTGCGATGAGAATTTGGACGTCGCGACCGCATACGAAGAACTACTCGACGAACAAATTCGATGAGTCTCGCAACTCAAGAAGACTCTTCGGGAGTTGGATACCCCGAAAGTAGAGAATCGTAGACTTTCTCAGAAAGTCGTTGCTACCGAGGTCGAAGGACTTGTGTTGAGACTCGTGGAGGAGATAAACTCTCCGATGGCCAAGTCTCAAAGATCAAGAAGATCGAATTTCGTTTTGACCAATGACTTGACTCGTAAAGATACCGGGTGAGCTCCATCAAGCAAGAAATGTCGGGACTTCGGATCGAGCTCGACACACCGAAGAAAAGCGATGATATCCGGAGGAACCTAATGACCGAGAGGTACAAGGGTGCCGAGAAGAAATTAGAGGCTATGCTAGCAAGCAATAAGCCAAAGCACCGCAAGGAAGGACTTGGATTCAGCCAGGGGAGCTTCCTCATCCGCCCCCAAGACACTCGTAGTACGGCTTGCCGATAGGTTTGTTCAAGGGGAGACTATGAACGCAAATATACCGAACCCCCTAGCAAAGAACAAATAGAAGATGAAAGCACCTCATCCCACACATCGCATTCCGACAAGAAGATCGGTGCCAGAAACCCCGGGCCACCAAGGGGGAACCAAGAATCAAAATTGGCGTATCAAGATGGACCTCCAAAGCCGACACATCCAGCTTCAGGATGGGTCATATTATTATGAACCTATAGTCGAAGAGGCTCCAAAGGTCAAAAGAAAAAGAAAGCCACACGTAAGGCTAAGGTCGCACCCACCACCCTAAGATTAGGACTCCCGAACCTCGTAAGCCTCGTAAGTCACCTATGACCACCCAAAGGGTCGATATGTTGACTCTAGTGGAAAGAAGATGTCCGAAACCACCAGGGTTGTTAGACAGATTTGGGTTATGAAAACTAACATCTAAGGACCCAAAATAAAAAATAAAGGGTACCCGAATATAATTCTCGTTTTGCAAAAGCGCAGAGACCCATAGTATGTGGACAATGGATGCTCAAGACATATGACATATCAAAGGAGTCTATCAAGAATTACGTTACTAAAGATGGACCCGACTGAAGTTTGGAGATAATGCCAAAGGCTACACGAGAGGATACGGCACACTCAAAGATAGGAATTGCCAAAGTTCCAAGAGTATCCTATGTTGAAGGACTTCATCATAATCTTCTCTCCGTTAGTCAATTTTGTGATAACTCGAATAGAGTGATTTTTGACGCCGGTTTCGTGATGTTATTGATAAATCTACAGTGGAAAACAAAGGTTATCGTGTTCGCGCAAAAAGAACATATACGTGGCCGACCGGAACTCACCAACCTCGAAGCTTGTTTGCCGGGCGAAAACGGAACGGGGTGGCTATGGCATAGAAGGCTCACCATCTCAACTTTAAGACGCTCAACAAGCTAGCAAGAAACACTCTAGCAAGGGGACCGCCGAATGAAGTATTCAAAGAAAGACACTCAATGTGAAGCATGTCCGAAGGGAAAGCAAACAAGGAATCAAAATCCTCCGGCTCCATCGCCTTCCACGTATGGAATCCTTCACCGCTACATATGGATTTGTTTGGTCCAGTCTCCCCAAGCCGACGATCGTAGGCGTAAAATATGCATTAGTGGTCATAGATGACTACTCGCGCTACACACGGGTCATATTCATCGCCAACAAGTCCGACGTCAAAACCGAAGTTACCAACGCTTCAAAAAGCTCAGTCGAGAAGAACACCAAGATCAAAAAATACGTTCGCATGCAGGAACCGAGTTCCTTAATTCCATGGTAGAGGAGTTCTCGCAGCGTATGAATAGAGCATGAGACTTCACCGCACGCACACCTCGCCAGAATGGAGTTGCCGAACGAAAGAACGTAACTCTAAAAGAGCTAGGACTCTACTCGCAGACTCGTGACTCCCAACCAAATTCTCGGGCGTAAGCTACCGATACCGCATGTTACACTCGTAACCGATCTTTACCGACAAAGCAAAGATAAGAGAACACCATATGAACTATGGAACGGCAGGAGCCTTCTCTATCTTATTTCCATATCTTTGGTTGTTCATGCTTTATCCACAATAATGGGAAAGATCAGCCCAAGACTTTTGATAGCAAGTCGATCGTGGAGTGTTCTTAGGATACTCTCGGTCAAGAAAGCTTTCGTGAGTATTCAACTATCTGGACCCTTTGCGTGGAGGAAAGCCCTCATGTTGTGTTTAACGAGTTTGCTATCAAGACAGGAGCAATAACTCAAATTCTCGAACCGAGGACATCGTAGACAGCCACAGGATCTAAACCTAAAGGACAAATCTCGAAAAGATCCAACTATGTTGGGATGATGATTCGTACGAAGAAACCAAGACAAATCTATCGAATCTCAACCAAGCAGAGCAAGTAGTCGAGCAGCATTGATACTCCCAACGTAATTAATCCTAGGTAACTCAGTGCCGATGAGGAAACCGTAGAGGTAACCGAGACCACTACCGAGAATAACAACTCGTGGGGAACATCTAGTAATGTTCCCGAGCCGAATGCCCCCGAACCCGGTGACTCAAGCAGATCATACTCTTATCACCGAAATTCTTCAATCTCGTAATAGTACAACTAAAATGCCTAACTCACCTACTATTTATGTTGGTCAAATTTCGATGAAGAGTTAAAACATCGTAGATCGTGGCTAGATGCTCACACCGCCGATCTTATAATTGGAGATCCTTCAAAGACATGTCAAGACAAGATCCGGATTCTCGTCAAGGAGAAAGCGCATTATTTTCCTGCTTCTTGTCTACTGAAGAGCCTCAGAATATTGAGAATGCACTTAACGATGCTGACTAGATTATTGTTATGCAGGAGGAGCTGAATCAGTTCACGAGAAACGAAGTATGGGAGCTTGTAGACACCCCGCATCAACATGTCATTGGAACCAAACGGGTCTTCAAAAACAAGCGAGATGAACGTTATAGTCGTGAACAAAGCAAGTGCTCGTGGCTAAAGGCTACCGTCTAGTCAAGGAATAGATTTCGATGAAACTTTCGCTCCAGCTTGCAAGATTGGAGGCAATTAGACTATTCCTAGCCTACACAACACATCAAAGATTCGGAGTTTATCAAATGGATGTGAAGTCTCGCGTTCCCGAACGGCGTACTTAAAGAAGAAGTCTATGTGGAACAACCGCCCGGCTTTCAAAGAGGGACATCAAGTTTATAGACTCGTAAAGGCTCTTTACGGGTTAAAACAAGCACCCGTGGCTTGGTATGATACCGTCTCGAAGTTTCTTCTTCGTAAAGGTTTTCGTAAGGGCACAGAGATCGCACGTTGTTTAGCATTCGACCGGAAGACGACCTATTACTCGTGTAGATCTATGTGGATGACATTATCTTCGGTTTGAAGAACGTCATTATGTGTCGCCAGCTTGAAAGAATGATGAAGGACAAGTTCGAGATGTCGATGATGGGAGAAATGAACTACTTCCTTGGTTTTCAAGTCAAGCAACCGACAAAGGAACGCTCATCAATCAAAGCAAGTACACTCGAGACCTCATCAAAAGATTCGCGGCACATCCGGGCAAAACCTATCAAGATCCCGATGAACACGAATATGAAAATCGATCTTGATAAGGAGGGAGTATCAAGAGATCAAACCGAATACCGTGCTATAATTGGTTCATTATTATATCTAATGAGCCTACTCGTCCCGACATAACTTATGCCGTAGGTGTATGCGCTCGATTTCAAGCGAATCCGGCGTAGCCATCTCGGACTCAAAGAAAGAAGATTCTTCGCTACCTCGTAAGCACACCCAACATAGGTTTATTGGATCCAACTGATGATAATATTGAACTAACAAAGTTATTCTCGATGCCGACTATGCAGATGTAGAATCGACCGAAAATCAACTTCGTGAACGTGCCGGGCCTCTGGGCAAGTAGCCGATCTCATGGTTTTCAAAGAAACAAGACTCGCAGCCACGCCAACTACCGAAGCCGAATACATGGCTGCCTGGAAGTTGCCGCGCCCAAATCCTTTGGGCCGAGACAAAGAGCTAAGAGACTACGACGCCATTCGTAATGAAGTGCCGATCTTCTCGCGATAGTACCAGAGCTACTGCAATCACTCGTAATCCTCGTTCTTCACACGAGATGCAAGCACGTGGACATCGACATCACTTCATTCGTGACCATGTCAAAAGAAGGATATCGAATGGAAAAGATCCATACCGACAAACAAAGGGTTGATATACCGACCAAGCCTCTAGCCGAATCCGCATTCGTAGAACTTTCAAGCAGAGCTAGGTCCGCTGGACCCTACTAACCCCAAATGAGTAATAAGGTTTTAGGAGAGGAACATTCCAAGCGAGGGGGAATGATCACTCGCATCGAGTAAAGCCCAAGACGTAGAGATTCGTAAAACCATCTACACGAGGTATCACCGACTACTATGTTCACCGATGTGCTCGTATCTCTACTCGTAGTATCTAATGTAACAATGATAAGCATTTATTATGGAGATTCAAAGCATGATTTAAATATCTCTTAGTTTGTCATTTATTGATAACGTATTACATTTATTACACGACATTCTATGCACAACTTTGCCGAACTCGTGCGCATTAAATGCATGTCTTATCATAGTTACTCTTTAGGCATGTTTACAACTTGCATTAACTTAGGCGGCTTTTGTGATCATTACCTTTTATAATATTAATCTTAACCGTCCATCTCATAAAGTAGGTTTAAACTCAACTTTTAGATCGATAACTCGTTCAACTTCTAGATATGCATATATTTCGATCAAATCTTAAGAACCGCCATATTCGCACTTAACATTTCGATCATATCTTACCTCCAAAAATCCGAGAATACCTTTGCGCAAAAAAACCCTCATTTGCTTACTTTCACCTCAATCAAATTCTCGGTATGCCTACATGAAGTTACTTATGTGTTGATCAAGATTGATTAGTATCATATATAAAAATATTTTATTTAAAAATCGATACCGATAATGTACTTCGTGTAACAGTACAATGGCGGAAACCAATATCTCTATGATATCTCCAATGGATATGCAGAACATTCCCCGAGAAGGATCGCGTGTGGCTTGAACCCACCATGGATTTCTATTCATGCGATCCGGAGTACATGGACGATATATTCTCGCCCGCGCGAGTCGTGGCCGGAGAAATTTCTCGTCTAGGAGGCCTTCGCTCTTCCTCCCGAGACAAAGCTGCGTAGCCGTACTTGAATTCGTACGTAGTGTCCGGAGACATAGTGGCGAGATTTGTTGCCCATTCTATCCAAAACGCCACTACGGAGCCGGAGCGTATGTCCATCAAGGATGCTTTGAAGCGGAGCTTTGATCCGCCCTCCGAAGGGATCGCATGGCCGGGTACGTAGACAACCGAGTTGATGAATATCTTACCGTCTTCCGTGGAAAGCCCACTACTTTCGTAGCCGCTTTCCAAAGAACAAAGATGTTGCCTCGCCCGTGGCACTTGCTTATATAGTGACGCAACTACCGACAAGCCAAGGTGGTCGCTTGACCAGTGTCGAGGCCTAAGATTCGATGATGATGGCCATATACGACCGGAGCCTGCATTAATCGGACGGAGTTCTTTCTCCGAGAATTCATGGCTCAGCCGCTAAGTTCGACAAGGCATCGAACATGCCGAGCGCAAAGGGCAAATTGCCGTATGGACTCAAACCGTCCATCATGATCGAGGATTTATGTGGATCTCGAGCCTATCACCTACAGATGACAAGGAGTACTTCAATGTGAAGAAGGTCGATTTCACAACAAGACAAGCCGCTCAAAGCAGATAGGGTCGGACCCTCAGCCTCCTCTCGCAATCAAAGCCTCAAGAGCTACGCCTACAAAGAAAAGAACCCCTCCCGCTAAAACTCCTAAGGCACCGGCAAAGAAACCGAAAAAGCCGTTGAGGTGCTAGCTACCGAGGAGGTTCCGTGGTGCCCGCCGAACGTGCTCCCGAGAGGACTACTCACCCGCACTCGGTTGATGAGTCCGAGTCTTCCGAGAAGACTCGGGCCAAATGGAGAAGATCGTCTCCACCGAAAGGGACCAAGGGGATGCTTCGAAGCTCGTAGCGCAGATATTCGCCGCCTGGATGTACCCTCTTCGTCCCTCCACTCACCCCGGGCCCCTCCAACCAAGAGCAGCACTTCACACATGGACTTGGAGTCTCGAGACCGCATCCGAAGGTGAATCAATCGGGATGGAAGCTTCAATGATCTTATCTCGAGCCTCCCGTGAGATCCTTCAACGTATACCGGAGCTTGCCGATCATTCGTACTTGATGATCATTGCCAAATCGCAAGGCTCCACATGCTTCTTCACTTTCGGGAGTGGCCGCATCTACTTCGCCTTGTTCTCCACTACTCCCCCGTCAAGAACTCCATGAAGAAGAGATGAAGTTGAGGCAAAGCAAATAGGCTACTCGCGAGCCCGCCGACCTCAAGCACCATGGAGAATCTCGAGGGCCGCTATGCTTGCGATGATACACGACAAACAAGCGTAAGGCTCAAGACTCCTCGACGGGTCGGGATCATGATGACCAGGACCCACCCAAGGATTCAGCCCCGGACAACCTCGATAAGGGATCACCCGTGACAAGGATACACATGCCGACATTCCCCGATATTCCTCTCGGTATCCTTGGTCCCGAGAAGTCCAAGGCCGGGTGCTTCGTCCCGCCAGAGCCCGCCGCCTCTTGCCGCAGCCGACTTTCGAGCAGCGCCCCACCAAACCGCAAAGAGATCTCGATCAGCCGGCAAAAGCCTTAACCGCCAAGCGGGATCAAAAATCGAGATCTTGCGAAGGCTATCCATAGGACATGGAAGCAGCATCGCTCAAGCCACAACTAAAGAACTTCGTGGGTCAAGTCTTTTGTCTCTTCATCGCCCGCGCCCGATGTTTCTCGCGCTTATTTCGTAGCGCTTGCTCAAGCAGAAGTCCATTTCGAAGCTCACCAAGATCTTTCAGAGAGCCAAGCCAAGCTACTTGATGAATTTTTGGCTTCTAAACCGGCTCATACCGACGCTTTCACCGAACAATCCGAGGCCACCGAGCAAAGATTTGAGAATATCCAACCGGCCTTAGAAGACAAGATCACCGAGAAGCCGAATGATGTAAAGGCCGCAACTGAACTCTCTTCCAAACAATTTGATGAAGTTCTAAATTTTGAGAGGAACGAGCCGCATGAGGCTCGGCGGACATCCACAATCAAATGCGAGCCACCGCCAACCTCCTTCAACAACCCTTCGTAACACAATACTTATCCCTACCCCTACCGCAATTGATGATGCCAAAAAGGGGGAAAGTAGAAGAGGAAAGAGTATTGAGCCGACCAAAGGCAAGAAACAGAGTACCGAGAAGCCGACCCCCACCAAAAGTCCAAAGTCTAAGGGGGAAGCTACACCGAAGTCATCCCACTCGCACTCGCACTGTGGCGGTGAGGCCTGTGGTGTCCCAACCGCGAGCACACCGCGACCGACCCAAGTGGCTCAGATCCCGTGCTACTCATGCAACCCCGACTCCTACCGATGTCATCAAGGAGGTTGCAGAGTATGCCGAACGTAAAGAGGACTCGCAGGACTCGGACGACGATGAAGAAGTCCCTCTACCTCCACCCGTTCAAGGCAAAGGTAAGAAAATTCTCAAACTCCCGACCCCTCCAAAGAAAGAAACCCAAGAGATACATCTCACCGAGGAGGAGGCTCGGATTGCCGCCGATGAGAAGCCGGCAAGGGAGATCGCCGATGCCGAAGCCGCCAACAAACCAAAGTCTAAGCCTCGCTAAAGGAAAGACTAAGGCACCAAAGACGCGGTGGAAAAAAGAAGGCGCCCGCTAGATCGCCTCCCGTAAAACTCGTAATTGAAGATGATGAAGATAGGGAGAGGCAACAAAGAAAAAGGTACCGAGCAAAGAAGGTACATCTAAAACCAAATCCAAGCACTCCGCCGACTCTAAACAAGCTCCTCGTAAGCCTCAAGGGCAAGATGCGTAAATTGAAGAAATCTTCGCTCGATGGATAGATATCTCTACAGAGGAGAGGAAGCTAGACAGATAGAGGCCGCCAGCAGAGGATACATTTGCGCACCTGGAGGCACTCGTGAAGCGCATCAACAAGAGGCCAGCCGAGAGTTCCTTCGAAAGCCGACATTCCTTATCGATACGTATGTTCAGAAGCCAAACGATCCAAAACACATAGATGGCCGAGATCGGACGAATGGATGCCTATTCAGCTCAATCGTAGACGGGAATCGGCCAAGATAGAGTTTATCAAGAGAAATTATTTCCGGCGATTCTCGCCTCGAAATTTCTAAGGCCGATGCCTATGTCGAGTGGATGACCATTACCGAACCCCGATCTTTACCCATATATGCACAGAGCAAGAATCGAAGGGGTAGTAGTCGCCGTTCCGAAGGCAAGGATCATTCCTCCACCCGTAAGACAAGACGACTCAAGACATCTCTGAATGATTGAACAAGAAGTGAAGAATGCCGCGCTGAATGTAGGTTTAGAACAAGATGATCCAAGACTTCGCCGAATACCGGGGCCGAGGAAGAACACGTTCGTAATGTATGGAGTCCCACCGCCCGAAGATAAATCCCAAGGTTTCAATGTACCGAACCGTTTATCACATATATACAAATCTTCTTTTTGCTCGACAACTACTTGTTGTCTAAATAGTCGTGTTTGCTTTACGCTTTAACACTCGTAATCATCAAGTGATTACCGACACACACACACTTTGTTTATTTACTTGTCGCTTTTGCTCTGTTAGATCTCTCTCGATAGACTGGACTTTCATGAGAGTTATTATTTCTCTTAGGGGGAAATTGTTGCAATGGGGAAATTATTGTAAAGGGGGAAATTGTTCCGCCCCGTCTCCCTCGTAGTCTAGCACTTACCGCACAACTCCACCGATCTTACTTGTAATATTTGTAAGGAGCCTGCTTTCGAGTAAGTTAGTGTTTAAAGCATAGTTGATAGGACATAGATGATAGGTTTTGGCATCATCAAATAGGGGGAAATTGTTGGGTGATGATTCCATCCTCAAGATCAGCTTTCACTCAATGGGAAATGATTTGGTCTTAGACACTCGATCTTAAGCTCGTAGCCTTGTGCTCGTACTTGTCCGAAGATTTGAAGATCCCAAAACCCTATCTCGAACGATGAACCATTCCCTTGTATCTGCTTTGCTCCCGAGGTTTCGTACTCGGCAGACACTCGCTCCGGTCAAGGCGCCGCAGCTTATCCGCCTCAAAGCTAGGCAAGTAAGACTCAGCTGATACCGGACTTTGCAGAGCAAGATACCGAGAGAGTCGCTGAACCGAACTCAGCAGGAGTAGTTCATCGAACTCGTAGCCGATTTTCGTAGACTTATCTCACCTGCCTATCTACCGAATACAAGGTCGACTCAAAGAACGGCAGATAGTCTTCAGGGACTGCCGAACCTTTTGAAAGACAATCAGCATTGCCATGTACGAGGAAGAGAGAAGTCGCCTTCACCTCCGTCCTCGAAGTTTGTGCCGTCTCAACCACTCCATCCACCTCGACGAATGATAAGCATACACGTGTCTTCTCACCCGCTAAAGTCGCAAACCAACCTTTTACCTAAAAAGGTGGGAAAGTACACCGTTACCTACACCAAAAGAGCCGTTTGCTACCAAAAAGAGAGAGAGAGAAGAAGATCGTCTCCAACGAATCTATTTCAATCCTCGCTCTATAAATAGAGGGATCATTCAAGATTTGAAAGATGCGAAGAACACGAGAGAGCGCGAAAAAGAGCGAATTCCAAAGAACAAAGTCTTAGCAAGAACTTGAAGAACAATCTCCTACGAAAGACTACATTCTAGCTCATAGGGAATCAAGCTATACCGACATATAAAGCCTCTAGTATCCAAATCGACGTTACACGAACTCAAAGCTTACCTTCACTGCTCGTCGATCTAGAAGCTACTCTCATATTCCCTATCCCTCTAACCCTAAGCTCAACCGTCCTTATCTATAGCTTAGACGAAGGAGTTCACATTTGAACCCAATCCTTATCGGAGAAGGACTCCTTCACCGTTGGAGAAGTTTGTCAAACACTTTAAGTTTGATAGTGTTGTAAACCGAGACTTGGATCGCATAAAAACCAAGACGCGGCTTTGCCCAGGTGCAAGCCGACCGAGACTAACTCAGGATAATAAATAGCCTCCCGATCATTCGGGAACAGTGGACGTAGGATTTGAGCGATATCCGAACAACTTTAAAAATCCTATGTCTCTTGTCGCTTTCTTAACCGTTGCATTGATTTTACTATTCATGCCGAACATCATATTTAAAATCAATCAACCGTGCCTCAAAGATACCGAACTTTTAATCTACCGAACCGAGACTTAAAACGTTTTCTCACAAACCGATTTCGGGGCCTACACTATTCCGCGCACCGAACTCTTACCGTAGATACCGAATCTCGACCTAGTCGCTAGCGCATCTCACCGAGCCGGCACTTTAGCCTTTAACTCGATTCGTAAGCTTGTCCGGGTCCGCCGAACCGTTTCTGGGCCGACACCATCCCGAATAGGACCGCTCGAGTTCGAAGTTGAGAAATCGAATCGTGTATTCACCCCCCCTCTACACCTCGACCGTACACTCGGACCAACAGCTTGGTCCATCGATACTCCCTCTTTATCAAGATCTATCTTCATATTCGTATTCATCGGATCTTGATAGATTTGCCGGATGTGCAGCCAAATCTTTTGATGTGGTCTCGAGTGTATTTCGCCTTGGTTCGATGAACGCTCCTTTTCGATTACTTGACTTGAAAACCAAGGAAGTAGTTCATTTCTCCCATCATTGACATCTCGAACTTATCCTTCATCATCTTTTCAAATTGTTGACACATGATGACATACTTGATCCGAATATGATGTCATCCACGTAGATCCGCACAAGTAATAAGTCTTCTTCCAAATGAACGCCGAATAGAGTGCGGCTCACGCGCCTTTCTCGAAAACCTTTCTCAAGAAGAAACTCGGACAGTGGAATCGTACTCAAGCCCCCGGGTGCTTGTTTTAACCCTTACGCAGCCTTTCTCCGATTCTATATACTTGATTTCCCCGCCGAAAGCCGGCGGTTGTTCCACATAGACTTCTTCTTTCAAAGACGCCATTCAGAACGCAGACTTCACATCCATTTGATAAACTATGAATCTTTGATGTGTTGCGTAGGCTAGAATAGTCTAACCGCCTCCAATCTTGCAACCGGAGCGAAAGTTTCATCGAAATCTATTCCTTCAACTTGACAAGAGCCTTTAGCCACGAGCCTCGCTTTGTTCCTTACTATAACGTTGTTTTCATTTCGCTTGTTTTTGAAGACCCATTTGGTTCCAATGACATGTTGATGTCTGGGGTCCCGTCTACAAGCTCCCATACTTCGCTTCTCGTAAACCGATTCAGCCTCCTCCCGCATAGCTATGATCCAGGCCAAGATCCTTTAACGCATCCTCGCTGACCGAGGCTCTTCAAGAGACATGAAGCAGAAAATAATGCGCTTTCTCCTTTGACAACTGGATCTTGTCTTGACATTAGCCGAGGGATCTCCAATGATTAGATCAAGCAGGGTGAGCATCGAGCCACGATCTACGAAGTTTCAGCTCTTCATCTCGAAATTTGTTCAACACGTATAGTAGGTGAGTTAGGCATTTCAATTGTACTATTCTCGAGATTGAAGAATTTCAGTGATAAGAGTATGGTCTACCGAGTCACCAGTGTTCAAAGCATTCACTCAGAACATTACTAGATGTTCCCCCCCGAGTTGTTATTCTCGCAGTGGTCTCGCTACTCTCGGGGTTTCTTCATCGACCCGAAGTTACCCGGGGATTGATTCTGCTCGGGAGAATCAATTTGCTCAGCCTACTTGCTCGCCGGTTGAGATTCGCAGATTTGTCTTCGCTTCGTCCGAATCATCATCCCAACATAGCCGGATCTTTTGTGCTTGTCCTTTAAGCTTAGATCCTATAGCTGTCTCACCGATGTCCTCGTATTCGAATTTGAGTTATTGCTCCCGCCTTCGCAGCAAACTCGTTAAAAACAACATGAGGGCTTTCCTCCACGCAAAGAGTCCGATAGTTGAATACTCGAAAGCTTTGTCGACCCGAGAGTATCCTAAGAATACTCCCCCGATCCGACTTGCTATCAAAAGTCTTCACCGATCTTTCCCATTATTGTGGATAAAGCATGAACAACCAAAGATATGGAAATAAGATAGAGAAGGCTTCCCCGCGTTTCCATAGTTCATATGGTGTTCTCTTATGCCGCTTTGTCGCAGAGATCGGTTCCGAGTATAACATGCAAAGGTAAGTTGCTTCCGCCTGCACTTTGGTCGGGAGTCCCGAGTCCGCGAGTAGAGTTCTTGCCGCTTCTTTGAGAGTTCTCGTTCTTTCGCTCAAAGAACTCCATTTTGGCCGAGGTGTGCGGACACCGATGTCTCACGCTCTATTCCTTCGTTTCGCAACTCCTCTACCATGGAATTAAGGAACTCGCCTCCTCTATCTCGAACGTATTTTTCTCGATCTTGGTGTTCTTCTCGACACTAAGCCTTTTCGTAAGCATTGGTAACTCGTTTTGACGCCGACTTGTTGGCAATGAATATGACCCATGTGTAGCGCGAGTAGTCATCTATGACCACTAATGCATATTTCCCGCCCGATCGTCACCGGAGAGACCGGACCGAACAAATCCATATGTAGCACCAAGGATTACATCAGCCGGAAGGAGATGGAACCGTTGGATTTTGATTCTTTGTTTGCTTTCCCTTCGTACATGCTTCACACCGAGTGTCTTTGCCGAATATTTCATTCGGCAGCCCCTTGCTAGAGTGTCTCTTGCTAGTTTGTTGAGCGTCTTGAAGTTGAGATGGCCGAGTCTTCTATGCCATAGCCACCCCGTTCGATTATCATTCTTTGCCAACGTACAAGCTTCGTGTTCACTGAAGTTCCAGCCAAGAACATATATGTTCTTTCGCGACAACCCGATAACACTATTTTCCCCGTAGATTTATCAATAACATCACGTAAACCAAACGCCACAAATACCACTCTATTTGAAGTTATCACAAAATTGACTAACAGAGAGAAGGTTATGTTGAAGTCCTTCAACATATGATACTCTTGGAACTTTGGCGCGCTCCAATGCCGAGTGTTCCATATCCTCTACTATAGCCTTTTGCATTGTCTCCGAACTCACCTCGGGTCCTTCTTCGAAGATATAATTCTTCGCAGACTCGCTTGGTATGTCATATATCTTGAGCATCCGCCGTCCACATACCACGGGTCTCTCGCGCACCCGCAAAACGTAATTATATTCAGTACCCTTTATTTTTGATTTTGGGTCCTTAGGTGTTAGTTTTAATAACCCAAATCTGTCTAATAACCCCGGTGGTTTCGTACATCTTCTTTCCACTAGAGTCAACATATCTCGACCACCGGACCGGTCACTGTGACTTCGAGGCTTCCGGGGTTCGGGAGTCCTAATCTTCTCGAGCCGGGGACCGCCGACCTTCGCCTTCGTGCGGCTTTCTTCTCGCTTCCTTTTCCGACTTTTGGATCCTCTTCTCGACTATAGGTTCATAATAATATGACCCATACCGAGCCGGGATGTGCCGCCTTGGAGGTCCATACCGATCGGCCAATTTTGATTTGTTGGTTCCCCTCGATCGAACCGGGGTACTTTCGCTTTGATCTTGTTGTCGAATGCCGCTGAGTAGGATGAGGTGCTTTCATCTTTTGTTTGTTCTTTGCGAGGGGGTTCAGTATGTCAAGATTGATGGTCTTTCCTCGAACAAACCTATCGCCAAGCCGTCCTTCCGAGTGTATCGGCGCACGAGGAAGCTCCCCGGCCGAATCCAAGTCCTTCCTTGCGCTGCTTTGGCTTGTTGCTTGCTAGCATAGCCTCCAATTTCTTTTCGCCCATGTACCTTTCACCATCGTGTTCCTCCGCACATCATCACTTTTCTTCAGCCGCATCATGTTCGGGCCCAAGTCCTCGACGCTTTTGCTTCAGAGACTCGCCCGCATCTTCTCGAGTCAAGTCATTGGTCAAAACCGAAATCCGATCTTCTTGATATCGAGACTTGGCCATCGTAGAGTTTATCTCCTCCCCGAGTCTCACCACAAGTCCTTCGGCCTCGTAGTAACCCGACTCTCCCGAGAAAGTCTCCGATTCTCCACTTTCGTGGTATCCAACTCCCCGAAGAGTCTTGGCCGAGCCGTGCACTCATTTGAATTTGTTCATCTAGTAGATCTTCATATGCAGCTTGTGATGTCCAAATTCCCATCCGCACCTCGACATATCAGCCATGAAGAATAATGATATGAATGTGGAGTGATATGCAAAGCAAAGAAAACGTTTTCCTCCGGATCCGTCTCGAATGGACTCAGCCTCAAAGTGACAAGAGTCTTAAGGAACTCCCGCTCCGATACCAATTGTTGGTCCCGAGAGTGAGTTCGTGTGTAGAGGGGGGGTGAATACACCTCGAATCCAAATTTCTCAACTTCGAACACGAATGCCCTATTCGGGAAGATGCCGTACCGAAATGATTTAGCGCACTGCATAATTGTTCTCAATCGTGTTAAAGGCTAAAAGTCTCGACTCGGCCGAGATCTCGCTAACCGACTAGGTCGAATTCAATATCAATCAAAGAAAAGTTCAGCATGCGTAATAGTGTAGGCCCAAATCAGCTTTTAAGAGAAAACGCTTTTTAAGTCTCGGGCCAAGTAGATAAGAAGTTCAAGATAATCGAGACGCTTAATTGATTTTAAATAAGATGTTTAGTATGCACAAGAAAAATCAATGTAACAAGAAAAAGAACGTAAGTAAACGACACGTAAATTTTTAAAGTGGTTCGGATATCATCTATCCTACGCCCACCGTCCCGATGGATCGAGGGCTATTTATTATACCGAGTTAGTCTCAGCCAACTTGTGCACGTGACAAAGCCGCGGCTTGGGGATTATACCGAGCAAGTCCCGCTTACACTTCTATCAAACTTAAAGTGTTTGACAAACTTCTCCAACAAAGTGAAGGAGTCCTTATACAACAAGGATTGGGTTCAAAAGTGAACTCCTTCGTCTAAGCTATGGATATATCGGCTGAGCTTAGGGTTAGAGGGATGGGAACAAGAATGTAGCTTCTAGGAGCGACGAACACCGAGGTTTAGCTATAAGTTCGTGTCACGTCGCTTGGATACTAGATGCTTTATTGTCGGTTCAGCCTTGGTTCCCTTATGAGCTTAGGAGGTAGTCTTTCACCGGAGATAACTCTTTCGATTCTTGCGGAAGACTTAAGGCTTTTCCGGTTCTAGCTCGTTTGAATGCTTGTGTATGTTTTCGCGTCGCTTAAGCTTATGCGCATTCTCTCTTGTGTTTCAAATCTTGAATGATCCCTCTATTTATAGAGAAGAGATTGAGAAAGATCCGTTGGAGACGATCTTCTTCTCTCTCTCTCTTTTTGGTAGCTAACGGCTCTTTTCGCGTAGGTAATGCCGCTTTTCCTCCTTTTTCTGAAAGTGTTGACTTGCAGCCTTTAGTAGGTAGGATGACACATGTACGTTTGTCATTTGTCGAGGCGGATAGAGTGGTCGAGACAAAGACAGACTTCGAGACAAGCCGAAGCCGACTTCTCTCATCCTCGTATACGACAATGCCGATTGTCTTTCAAAAGATTCTCGACACCCCGAAGACTATATGCCGATGCCGAGTCCGACCTTGTATTCGTAGATAGATAGTTGAGATAAGTCTATCGAAGATCGGCTCCGAGTCCAAAGCGAACTACTCCCGCCGAGTTCGCCGCCCAACCGACTCTCTCGCATACCGCTCCCGCCGAGTCCAAGATCACCGAGTCTTCTACATCGGTGCCGAGGCAAATAAGCTACCGAGTGCCTTGACTGAGCAGAGTGTCTACCGAGTCCGAAACCCT
>CM054802.1:4423891-4493202 GCA_028984105.1 Lavandula angustifolia
ACAAAACGCTTGCTCCAGTTGCAAGAATGGAGGCAATCGCACTATTTCTTGCATACGCAGCACATCAACGCTTCGTACTATATCAAATGGATGTGGAAGTCGTGTTCCCGAACGGCGCATCGAAAGAAGATGTCTATGTTGAATAGTCTCCCGGCTTTAAGCAGGGACATCAAGTGTATAGAGTCGAAAGTGCTCAGACGGTTAAAACAAGCACTCCAAAGCTTGGTACAATACCCCATCTCGAGTTTCATCTTTAGAAAGGTTTTCGTGGGGGGCACCGGATCGCACTCTATTCGGGATTCGCCTAGGTGACGATATCTTACTTGTGCGCATCTACGTAGATGGCATTATATTCGGTTCAAAGAATGTCATCGTGTGTCGCCAGCTTCGAGAAAATGATGAAGGACAAATTCGAGATGTCAATGACGGGGAGAGATGAATTATTTCCTTGGATTTCAAGTCAAATAATCGGAGAAAGGAACGCTCATCAATCAAGGCAAATACACTCGAGACCTCATCATAAAGTTCGGTTGCACATTCGGCAAACCAATCAAGATCCCGGTGAACAGGAACATGAAAATAGATCTTGACAAAGAGGGAGTATCATTAGACCTTACCGAATTTCGTGCAATTATTGGGTTCTCCATTATATCTAACTGCTACTGGGACTTGACATAACTTATGTTGTAGGTTTCTCGCGCTCGATTTCTGTGCAAATCCTAAGTAGAGCCATACGGACTTAGCAAAGAAGATTCTCCGCTATCTCGTAGGAACACCCGATACGGGTTTATGGTATCCAACAGACATGATAATATCGAACTAACCGGTTATTCTGATACCGACTACGTAGGTTGCGTGATCGGACCGGTAATTAACTTCGGAACTTGTCGCCTCGACAATAAGCTCATTTCATGGTTCTCTTTTTAAGAAACAACATTCAAGAGCGACGTCAACCACCGAAGTTGAATACATGGCTCGCTGGAAGTTGCCGCGCCCAAATTCTTTCGGGCCGAGACAAAGCAGCCTACGTGATTACGACATCATTCGTAATGAAGTGCCGATCTTTGCGACAGCTCCAGCCGCTACCGCAATCACTCAAAACCCTATTCTCCATACTAGATGCAAGCACGTGGACATCAGACACCACTTCAATCAAAACCCTGTTCTCCTACTGACTCAAGTTAGTAAGTGGATTCAGGAGAGAAGCATTCAGCAAGGGGGAATGTCTCCGCTCCGCATCGGACTCGCTCAAGCATACGTAGATTCTTAAACCAACTACACGTGGTATCAGCTGACTATAATGATTAGCTGATAGGTTTGCGTATCTCTTTCAGTAGTTAACCCAGTAATTAATGTTGTTATGATATCTATTCAGCACCTTATTCAATGCTTTAGAGAATGTCATTTATTATAAACGGTTTCATTAAATGCACGACATTTTATGATATGTTTGCTGAACTCTACTTTGCATTAAATGCATGTCATATCAACTTACTCGGCTCTACTTTGCATTAATAACTGGACTTGACTTAGGCGGCTTGTTTACTCATTGCTTGTTATAATATTAAATCCTGACTGTCCACCAATTAAAGTGCAATTAAACCTGAATCGTCGATCTTCAAACGTTCCATCTTCAAATTATATATATCGATGTATCTATCCTTATACCGTCATTTTCGCTCATGCATAAAACCTTAAAACTCTCTGAAAACCCTAAGCTTTCAACCTTTGCTTCAAGATTTGCATATTTTCAAAGATTTTTGCGGTAAATTTTACTTTCAATAGTACTCATATTGATTTATTTTACTTTCAAGTACTCAATACATGATTCTACGTCACTAATTCACGGCAACTACCAAAGGGTATCGCCGTGATCGCACGGTGAACTTGGTAGAGATCCTAAAAAGGATCGGGTTTGGTGCGAACCCATCATGGAGTTCGACACCGGTCCTGGGAGATGCTAGATGATGTCTTTGACGATCTCGTCGAGCATCGTGGTTGGAGGTGGTTTTGTCTAAGAAACCAGCCTTACTTCCTTCCATGTGAGATATCCGAGTTCTACCTCAACTCGGAGGAGGTAGACGGGGATTTTCTAGGAGCTTTCACGCTTCATCGTGTTGTTGACCCCTCAAAAGTCGATGCCGAAGTCGGGACAGATGTCTGTAAGCCAAGCCCTACGCAGGAGTTTTCACCGCCCAATAGCGGCATGAGCGTAGAAAGGGAACAAGGACGACCTCCTTGACGAGTACCTATCCATATTCCGTAGGGAGCCGACCACATTTAGAGTTGCATTTCGAAAGAACAAGATGCTCCCCAGCAAAGATGGCGGCATTAGCTTATGTAGTTACGCAGATATCGACGAGCCAAGCCACCTCATTTGATCAAGTGTCAAGTGCTAAAGTCAGCAGATGATGACGGCCATCTATGATCGGCCAAGATCAATCGGATCGAATTCTTTCCGAAAGAATTCCAGACGCATCAAGAAAGTTCGACAAATCTACTTGGCATCTCCGCCAAAGGGAAGCTTCTTTACGGGATGAAGTTTTCAAGAATGATAGAAGAATTTTGCGGATATGACAACATAACCTATGCCGATAAGCGGTTACTTTAATCCCAAGACGATAAGGTTCCACACCGCCCAGCAATAAGGCAGCAAAGAATAACAGGCACCGGTGCCGCCGAGGAGGGAAAGGGGAAGAGGAAGGCCCCTACTCCAATTAAGAAGGGTGCTACCCTCGAAGAAGCGTAAGAAGACTTCGAGAGGGCCGTGGGTAGTAGCCCCTTTCGCATCGAGGGACGATCCGCACTCCGCCGAGAAAACCGCCTCGCAGGGAAAGGTTGCGTCAGCAGAGAAGGCAACCTTCTCACCGAAAAAGAGGCTTCAGCAGAACAGGGACCTGCAACCGAGATTACAACTCCAACATCCAGTCTCCACCGGATGTACCCCGATCACCGTGTTCCCTCTCCCCGAGAAGACAGAGTCTCCAATAAATGTAGATGAGATGGAGACAAGGCACCAAGGCAGACTCTTGGGTATGAGGTTGACACCCTTCGTGATAGAGCAACCCGAGAGATCTCTCGAGGCCATTCCAAAAATCACAAGTCACTCGACTTGGTGAATATAGCTTTCAAGGCCGACTTCGCATGTTGTTCGTGTTCCGTGATCGGATCACCCTTGATCGCCTTCTCGCATTCAAATCCTCGTGAACTACCGAACTCCAAGGAGCTTCAAATCCGCGCAGATAGGCTACTTCAAGCCTCTTGATGTATGCTCTCTCGAGGATCTAAGGGCGGCAATGCCGGTGTGCCGTTTGAGGACCGGAATCCTCAACAATGTCCCTTCCGAGGTTCTCGATCCCGATGATCAAGACCCCACCGCTGATGCAAAGCCTTAAGAAGCCTCGCCGAGGGTACTCAACAGAGAAGGGAGCTCAACCATCACCTGATCTACCTATCGCCCCCTCCCTCCCGGTTCGGCGGCGAAGGAACCTCCCACGACTTAGACCCTCTGAATGCAGCTTGTTGCCGCGGTATACATATGAGGTCGCCCAATTGTCAAACGCCGAAAATCCAAAACAAGAGCCAAAGCGCTCGTAACGCAAGGGACACAGTAACCGCCACCGGCGAGGAATGTCATAAAATATGGAAGAAGGCTACGACAACTCGCCAGCGAGGAAATCATGGCACTAAAGTCTACAGCCGTAATAAGCATGTCCCCGATTTCTCTCGCTATTCTCAAGGACGCCCGTACCGCACAAAGAGCCGAGTTTGAAGTTCAAAGTAGCATCAATGATCCGCGCCCGTACTTCACTTCTAGAATCATTCAAGGTAGCTCAATCGTATCACATGAACGTACTCTCCGCACTCACTCAGCTCATGAGCTCGGGATCTCATCCATTCGTAAGGAGCGCGAGGAGAAGTTTGATGCAAAGCCGAAACAATACAAGACCTTGTCGATTCCTCTCACCACAAATATGGTGAAGATCTCATAACTCGAGGAACGACTTATATGAGAAATTCGGGGTCTCGTAAAACATTGGTTAGGCTATTGATCGCTTATTCAAAGATTAACCCAAGTGTTGTCTCCCTTCCCACCCCCGGCGTATTGGATGATGCCAAAAAGGGGGAAAGGATAGCTAAAGGGAAGAAGTCGCACCGGGGACTCAAGTCGATATGCTCCCACGCACCCAACTCCTACTAAGGGGGAAGAGATCGAGACAAAGGGTACGGCCCAACGTGTCTCCTGCGCAGCGATGTAGGCGCCAAACCGGCCCAAGTGGCTTAGGACCTAAAGAGACTAGGAACATGCACTTCGCTAATTCAGGAAGTTGGTGAATTCCCTGAGGGGGACTCGTAAGATGAAGAAAAGCCTCCTCTCGCCTCCACTAGTATCGGGAAAGGGAAAGAAACCACCGAAGGTTCCTACACCAATGAAGAAATCCTTAAAACGATACATCACCCCACCAACAAGCTCGCATAGAAGCTGATGAAAAACTAGCAAGAGAGCCGGCCGAGGCCGAGGCAAAGAAACAAGCCGAAGAAGGCTCCGACAAAGGCCGTGGATTGAGGTTCCGGCTAGGAAACCAAAGAAAGATGCCTCCCTCGCCGTAAAAACTCATCCTCGCGTATGAAGCCGACAAAGAAAAAGGAGAAAGAGAAGGAAGCTGAGAAGACAAGCTTACCGAATCTCAAGAAGATGCGACGTAAGAAAAGAGCCGAGCCGACGATCAAGAAATGATAAAGTTCAAGCATAATCGCATCGGATAAAAGAGCATAATACTATCACCGGAGGAATATAAACGGCAACAAGCTCTAGCAAAAGAGAAAGCCGCCGAAGAAGCTAGAGAAGCGTAAAAGGCCGAAGCCAAGACCTCCTCCGCCGAAGGACAGTAAAATCCATATAAGTACGTAAGAGGCCGAAGACCCAATGATCGAATATGCATAGGTGGCCTCGGGTCGACAAATGGATACCCTAGGAGAAGACTCAAAGATCGGGAGACTCTTAAGGCTAAATTCATCAAGCGCTTCTATGTCCGGCAATTTTGGCCGAATCTCATAAGGACGATGCCTTTACCGAGTGGCTTTTCAAGTGTGATCCGGAGATCTATAGGATGGTCGAGAAAGCCATCAAGATAAAGAAGATGTTCGACTCGGCTTTTAGACCACCGCTTCACCTTAGAAGCTAGATAGATCTCTTTTACACAAATGTAATTTAAGGAGAAGTCGAAGAGCAGTTTAGCTTTGGATCTTCATCATAACGATTATGTAGACAATCGAAGATTCGTAAGCTCAGAGAGACACCTTCAAGATGTATGGACTCCCTCACCAAGAGAAATCAAAAGACTTTAAGGTAAGGATTCAACGCTACAGAGATAGTCTTGTTAGGTCCTCTCCGGCTTTTGTTTTTTATAGTGTAGCAAGAGATGTATCTCGTACTCAAACTCTTCATATATATATATATATATATATATATATATATATATATATATATATATATATATATATATATATATATATATATATATATATATATCTTTACCGTTTCGGCTGCCTCGACAACATCTCATTGTCTCAATGGCCTATTTTGTTTAATCAAAAGACTTCTCAACGGCCCGACAATATATATATATACCTCTCACACACTCACCGCTTATTTGTGTTTATCTCGTTGTTGCCGGGGTTTGATTATTGTCTCTGAGGAATTGTGTTGGGAGATTTTATTTTAATGAGATATTCGCTAACTCCTAACGGTCCTCGCAGATTAGAAACTAGACTTACAACTCCACCGATTCTTCTTGTAATATTTGTAAGGAGTTTGTACTCGAAAGGTTGCGAAGTGTTAGGTTTTGGCATCATCAAACAAAGGGGGAAATTGTTGGGAGATGATTCAAAGAAGAGAATGTTTAGGAAGATATGGCCGATCCCAAAACCCTAATTTTATTGGTGAACCATTCCTTTGTATTTGTAACGCCTTGGTCTCCGAGAGTTTCGTACTCGCAGACTCGCCTTCGCATGGTCCGTGCTCGAAGTTCCCGTCCGCCGAATCTCGCCGACTATCCGCCCCGCACCATGGAGTAAAGGCTCGCAGTACCGGGACTCAAGCAGAGCGGCATACCGAGAGGTGTTCGTATTCGCAAGTGCCGGACTCAAGCAGAGCAAAGATACCGAAAGAGTTAGTAGAATCGGACTCGCAGAGCAGCTTTATCGAACCAAGAGTCGACCTTCGCAGAGTTGGACTCAAAGCAGAGTATACTACCAACCCCCCGGTCGACTCAAGAACGCCCCGACAGCCTCCCTTAACCGCCGGCGGTTTTCCAAGTTAAATCGCAGAGTTGTCCGAGCTCATACACATCGAGAAGTCGCCCCGCATTTGCCTTGAAGTTTGAATGCCTCAACAACTTTCTACACCTCATCCAATGACAAGCAAACAGCTATTAAAGTACTAGTAAAAAGCCGCAAGTCAACAACTTTCCCGAAAAAGAGAGTGGACTCGCACGATTTCAAAAGAGTCGTTAGCTACCCAAAGAGAGTGACACGTGACGCTTCGTCTCCAACGGATCTATCCATAGCTCACCTCTATAAATAGAGGGAAAATCAAATCGTTGAAAGAGAGAATAGACGATCAATGTACGAGCATTAAACGAACAAGAACACAGACTTTCCGTGAAGAACTTCACGTAAAACACTCAACGCGAAAGGCACACATACGCTCTAGGGAACCAAGCTTCATAGAATTAAAGCCTCTAGTATCAAAGTGAAAGAACATGAACCCGTAGAGATTATTCCTCATTGTTCTTCACTCTAGAAGCCCTTTCTTGTTCCCTTTCCTCTAACCTAAGCTCCACCGAAAATATCTATAGCTTAGAACCGAAGGAGTTCATCTCTTGAACTCGTTCTTACTATAAAGAACTCCTTCACCGTTGGAGAATCTTTCAAACAATTTTTATTTGAACTTTGTAAACCGGGACTTGCTTAGTATAATCTTTCAAGGTCGTGTTTGTCCTCACCTGTACAAACCAACCGAGACTAACTCAAGATAATAAAATAGACTCCTCGATCTATTCGTGATGCCGGACGTAGGATTTTGGATATCCGAACCACCTTAAAAGTCGCCGTGCCTTTTACTATCGCATTGATTTACCGCTCATTCTAAAAAACTCGTTTACAAAATCATTCAACAAATGTTTCAAGAAAAAGCTTAATTGAGTGCACTAATCTACTAAAACAGCTCATTAATAACGCTTTCAAACTAAACCGAATCGGGCCTACACTATTCTCGCACGCTACTCGAACCCTTACCGAACGGTACCGAATTCGACATCGCCGCCCAGCGTGCCTCGGTATAGTCGGGCCACTGGCCCACGCGATCCGTAACATCCTACCGGGCCCATCAATTCATTCAGCAGACAATCTCCGTAATCGGACTGTTCGCGTTCAAGTTTGAGAAATATTTTTAGGTGTATTCAACCCCCCCCCCCCCTCTACACCTGAACATTTGACTCGGGACCAACATTTATCTAGGACTCCTTGTACCTAAATAGGATTTTCCCGGTGCTTGAAAGATGAAGCTTTGTTCCAATGGTTGCTTCAGGTTGATCTTCTTATGCTGAGTCTTTATCGTCTTGTTATCCAAGACTATTGAGTATTCAAACCCCGAGTATATGTCTGACTTTTCATCACAAATGTTGTAGAATGCCTTCACTTCTCGTGGAAGCATACACATAAACCTTCTGGACAGAAAGCCTTCCAAACCTTATGCCTTCAAAGCATCACAAATCTCAATCATATAATAGAGTCCACATTTGTAGAAATCCAATGCTGGTTGAAACCAAACTCTATCCTTCTAGATGATTTCGTCTATGTAATAGGGAGATAGGACGAGAATATCCAAACTAGTTGCCATTTCTATAGATGAATCTGCAAAACGATGCGTTAGCATTTTAAAACAGAGTTACTCGGTATGATTTAGATAGAAATATATTATAAATCAAGTTCAGAGACCGCAGTAGGAGTCTATTGTTGTACTGAACGCAAGAAACTTGAGGACGAAGATGGCGAAAGTGACTAACTATGAATGATCATACATACTTATACGATTATGTGTATGCAAGCCGTCTTTCAAAATTAAGGGTTCAGATTAGAAGTGACTTTAATGCGAACGACCAACATTCAATTTTATAAATAGGATATAATTATAGTACCGCCTAAGTCAAAACTTATATATAACATAACTATTTCCATGAAGATGACGTGACATGAATTAATGCGCCCCAGTCAATACCAAGTATATGGAATATCGCACTTTTAATGAAAATATTTTATTAGTTACATCTTTAGAAATTTAAGGCGGAAAATTAAAGCAAGGCATGTACTAAGTTTGATACGCAAACTTGTCACCGAACATAGTAGCCTAGGTTGATATCACTAAGTTGATATTAAACTCGCTCAGCATTTCGAGCGCACACCCATTTACTAAACGTTCTCCATCCGAATCCTCTTACTCAATCGCTTAATTAGGTCTAAGAGACCTAACTCTACTCAAAGTTTTCTAGATCCGGTTTCGCCTAGAGGTTTGGTCAAGATATCCGACCTTTGCCTAACAAGCATGGATCTTCTCCATTCTCATATCCTTCTTTTCGACATGGTCTCGAATAAAGTGATGTCAAATATCCACGTGCTTAGATCTAGTATGAACAATCGGATTCTCGAGTGATTGCAATAGCACTAGTATTATCAATAGATTGACACTTCATCTTGAATGATGACATAATCTCTAAGTTATTGTCAAAGACAAAGGGATTTGGCACAACAACTTCCAACAACCATGTATTCAAACTTCAATAGTGAAAATAGCTACTAAATGTTATTTCTTTGAAAACCAAGAAATGAGCTTTCGCCTCAGAACCGACACGCTCCTCGAAGTTCGCTTGATCAATCCTACAACCTCGCATAGTCGCATTGATATACCTAGTTAGTTCCAGATTATCATCTGCTAGATACTATAACCCTATATCAGATAGAGGAGAATCTTTTTTGCTGAGTCAAGATGACTTCGCTTCGGGTTCACCTGAAATCTTGCACATACACTTACAACATAAGTTATGTCGCCCATGCGCAAGAAATATAATAATGAATCGATATAGATCTATAGTTAGTAAAGCCTACTAATACTCCTTTGTCAAGATCAATCTTCGTTTCAAGATTGGTGTTCATCGATTCTCGGGCCGGTTTGGCCGGATTCACATCCGAACTTTTTGATGAGATCTCATGAGTATTTGGCTTGATTGATGAATATTCCTTTTTCATATTTCTTGACTTAAAGTTCAAGGAAATAAGTTATTTCTCCCATCATAGACATCTCGAATTTCTCTTTCATCATCTTCTCAAATGCCTGACACATTTCACATTTATGGATCCGAAGATAATGTCTTCCACATATATCTACACGAGTAGAATGTCATTTCATGATCGTATAGTGAATATCATGCGATTAATTGTTCCTTACTAAAAACATTTCTGAATGAGAAACTTAAATAGGGTATCGCACCAAGGTGTTTGTTTTAACCCGTACAGAACTTCTCTGAGTTTGTACACCTGATGTCCATGCTGAAAGTCGGGTAGTTGTTCTGCAAAGACTTCTTCCTTCAATTCCTCATTTGGGAAAGCCATCTTCAAATCCATTTTTGACATACTTTGAATCTTTGATGTGCAACGTAGGGTAGGAATAGATATATGGCCACCAATCTTGTATATCCCTTCAGCTTGACTGCACCCTATGGCCACTAGTCGAGCCTTATTCCCGACGATGATATAACTTTCATCTCGTTTGTTCTTGAAGACCCATTTAGTCCCAATAACATGGGTGTGCATGGTCTATCTACAAGCTCCCAAACTTCATTTTAGATAGATTGGTTCAACTCCTCTTGTATAGCAGTGATCGAGTTAGCATCATTCAGTGCATTCTCAATGGTTTGTGGTTCTTTAGTAGACAAGAAGCCGGAGTATAAAGCACTTTCTACTTAATAGAATTTTGATCTTATCTTTACGTTTGCTAAAGGATCTCCAATGATTAGATTTGAAGAGTGAGCATCTAGCCATGATCGTCTTCTCCTTCTTTCTTCTTCTGAAATTACTATCGTATAGACAATAGGATGATAAGGCATTACATTAGTACTGTTCTGCGATTGGAGTAATTCAATAACAAGGTTAGGATCTACTGAGTCACAAGGTTTAAGGGCAATCAACTCGGGAACGCTATTTGTTCCCTCTCGAGTTGTTATTATTTGTAGAGGTCTCACTTACCACTTAGGTTTCTTCATCAATCTAACTTACCCGAGATCGACTCCGCTTTAGTAGAATCAATCGGTTCGCCCACCGTTAATGGTTGAGCTCGGTGTCCTCTTTGTTTGAATCATCATCCCAACAATGTTGGATCTTCTCATCATCGCCATTCAAGTTCGTATTTTGTAGCTTGTTTCGACATCCTTAGAATTGTGTTTTGAATTCCTATATCTGTCCTTAGTAGCAAACTCATTAAAAACAACATGAGGGTTTTCTTCCATGCAAAGGGTCTGGTAGATAATGACTCTAAAAACTTTGCTAACCCTAAAGTGTCATAAGTATACTCCTTGCTTTGACTTGATATCGAAGACCTTTAATTGATCCCTTCCATTATTGTGGATAAAGCACGAGCAACCAAATATATAAAAGTGAGATATAGAAGGTGTTCTTCCTTTCCATAATTCATATGGTGTTTTCATGTGTTGTTTTGTCAATAGTGAACGGTATCGAGTGTAGCATGTTGTGTTAGTAGCTTCTGCCTAAAATTTAGATGGAAGTCCTGAGTATGCGAGTAGAGTTATTGTTGCTTCTTTGAGTGTTCTATTTTTGCGAGTCAACGAGTCAATTTTGTTGAGGCTTATGAGCTGGGGATATCTCATGCTTGATTCATTCACTTTCACAATACTATCATGATCATCAAATTTAAGAAATTTGTTCCTCCGTTTGAGCAAATTCTCTTAATCTTGATGTCATTTTCAACACCGAAGTTTCTTTAGAAACTTTGGTAGTTTAGTTTCGACATTGGATTTGTTGGCAATGAAGATCGCTAATGTGTATCTTGAATAGTCGTCTATGACTACAAGAGCATATTTCTTTCCTCTGATTGTCACTGAGAGATTGGTCCGGATAGATCCATGTGACGAAGGTGAAGGATTCCATCAATCTAGGGTGATGGAATGGGAGGATTGCTGGACTTTGTTTGTTTTCCCTTCAGACATGCTTCATAGTGTATATGTTTGTTGGAAACTACATTGGACAATACTCTAACTCAAGAGTTCTTTTCTAGCTTGTTCATAGCTTTGAAGTTGAGATGATTGGGTCTTCTGTGCCACAACCATCCAGTTCTGTTGTTAGACTTTGACTTTACAAGAAAGCAAGTTTCAATTTCAGCAGTATTCCATTCAACAACATAGATGTTTTTCTTCCGTGATCCCCATAACACTGTTTTCCATGTAGATTTATCTAAGACATAATCGAAACCAGCGTCAAAAGCAACTCTATTATAGTTGTAATAGAATTGACTTCCTGAAAGGAGATTATGCGGAACTCCTTCAACATTAGATACCCTTGGAACTCCGGCGCCTCCAATGTTCAGATGTGTTGTATCCCCTTGTGAACCCTTTCTAAGTTGTCTCCAAATTCAATTATAGGTCTTTCTTCACAAACATAGCTTGTCAACGCATTCTTCTAGTACGTCATATAACTTGCACAACCATTGTCCACGCACCAAGGGTCCTTATGCACCCGCAAAATAGAAATAAATTTAAGTACCCTTTATTTTCGTGTGGGGTCCTTAGATGTTAGTCGAGCTTTCGAACCCAAAATATTCCCCGACAAAAACTTCTTCCCTTTGTTGTTGTCGGCCTGTAGATGAGTCTTCAGTGTTGAAGGGGGCGGGGGGTGAATACACCGGAGTCCCGCTTTTAACTCGAACATGAATGTCGGGCCTTACACTCGAATTTTCTTGCCGAATGAATTTTAGCTCACCAAACAAGCTTTTTGATTGCGTGGCGAGTGATTCAAGATACTAAGTTCTATTCACTAACTTAAGTCGCCTAACAAATAGCCTCAAGACAAGAATTACAAAAATGTGTAGGCCCAATTTTAGCGTTTCTTTTGAAAAATGTTTGTTACTAAAAGCTATTTCTGTAATTTCTTGATTAGATTATACTAAGCAAGTCTCAAGCCGATCTGTTCGCAAGACGAATCTTAACTAGTCATACTCCTATTGGACATTACAATGGTTTAAAACACGAAGGTTTGAGGGTTCAAAAGAGTGAACTCCTTCGAATTCTAAGCTTAAGATCTAACAAGGTTAGCTTAGATCTATAGAGAAGGGAACTAGATTACGCTGGAGAGAAAAACTTAAAAAATAATGTATTTGTTCTAAGGTTGTTTGCTAGTTACACTTTGTGTCTGCTAGAGCTTGTGTGCTTGTATGCTTTTGTTCCCGTTATCTTCATACATGGAAGATGATCTCTATTTATAGGCTTGATTGTTGAATAGATCCGTTGGAGAGGACATAGATATAATATCCCTAAATTTTGTCAAGCCTAATTATTCATCTGAGGTGATTAATTACAGATTTAAAACTAATATACGCAATATTATAATAATAATGCAATTCCAAATTTTGTTCATACACCTTGGATTAATTACCATAGTAAATAAATAAACCCCTCCTAGATAAATATAAGAATTTCATACACCTCCATCTATGATATCCTCAAATGTTCCTAAATAATAAATTGATTAATTAGTTAATAAATGGAGTGACATCCAATAAAGATATCACCTTACTACTCTTGGAGAGAAATTAAATAATTAGATAAGCTTATAATATCCCTTCACTCTCCAAAACTTACGGTGGTAATTATGAGATAAATATTATGAATATACACCAATTATATCTCTATCCCTCTCTTTGTCAAGATCATCTCCATATCTCATGTATATACTTCTCAGCCGAATACACACAAGTAATCAACTCTTCTAATTCGGCAAATCTCTTCAATTAAAATTATCTCTCCTATCACACCACTCCAATTTTTTCCCACGCAAGCGATTCAAATCCTCCATACATGATGATGAAATGGCAAGAGGAGGGCTCGTCCATTAGACGAGCTTTTGGCAGCCATCTTCCTTCACGCCATCAAAGCCAAGGTAGGAAAATTTTGATTCCATCAAAACTTCAAAAATATCTAGCCCCTTCCTTGATATTAATCATCCCCCTCTCTACATCTTCCTCTCTTCTCCAGTCAATAAATTTGTCTATTTGGAGCAGCAATTCGTTTCTTCCGACAATGCTTCCTTTTTCCGATCGACTAAGAGGTGGTAACACCTCCGACCAAGGCTCAAAACCAGCCTATAACCTCAACAAACTTGCTGGCAAGGTACGAGTTTCTCTCTCTCTACCCATCTCTCGTGCTTACCAAGTGTAGTAGTACAGGTTTTCATCTCTACCTCTCTTTCTCCCAGCCGTCGAAGCCAGTGACATTTTCCGTCCACCTCTCTTCGAGTCCATCGGCGTTACCAATTTTTGAGCTCATTTTTGTTGTAGGGTGAGGTAACAAACTCAGTTTAAGGACCTCACTTATTTATCTTTGAGAAGCTTCATGAAGAACTTCAACCTAATTGTGGTAGACTCGTTTCTTGTGACATTATGCATTGATCATGTGGAAAATAAGTTTTCATATGTGTTTCCTCTTGTTTTAGGTTGAGTAGCACGATCATAAATGCTCAAAATTGAAATTCTATTAGTTTTATCGATTTAATATTCTTCGACTTCACTACATACTCAATACTTTCACTTGTCTCCATCATATTGACCATAAAGGGATAAAACTAATATAATACTATTGCGAACTTGTTTCCATCATATTGACCATAAAGGGATTACAAAATATAGTGACACACAACCAATAACACAATAATACTATTGCGAACTTAATTTGCTTGTGTGTAAAGATACACATCCATTAACTTTCCTTAAAAGTGTGCCAAGAGTTTTGGGGCAAGAATTGTGGGGTGGAAGGAGTAGACAAATAAAAATGGCTGGAAAATGTTGAGGAAGATTATATTGAATTTATAAGTAGCATACCGAGAATAAAATAATATTATTGCAAACTGATTACAAAATATAACGAAGATAATGTAATGAAATTACAAATTGAATACAATATCTATTTAAATTATTGGAGAATAAATTTTAATTTGATATATGGCTTTTGGTTTTTTTAGTAGTACCAAAAACGATGGTTGATCCTAACATATTAAATGCGATGATGATCATCAATTACTTCCTAGTTCACAATTAATTGTATTGTGTGGTAGTCCATATTCGATCAAGAAGTTACTCGTCTTCGATGCGTTGTTCTATTTGCTCGAAGTGGATCTGTGTACATGCACCATTGTTTGATGGGTATTTATAAGAAGGGAGTAATGAGAATGAAATGGCCACAAAATATGATTTGTGGATTTTTAGGAATGCAAGATAAGGAATAAGTATTGAACGGATTTGTTCAAAAGGCATAATTTTAGGAAAAGGAATAAACATAATCCGGAAAAAGTTGTGGTTAAACTTTGCTTCTTTTTCGGCAGATTTAAGAGTTGTGTATGTAAGTAGTCGCAATAAATTAAAAAAATTATAGATAGTAAGATATAATTAACTCGCGATAATGATTTAAGTATCTATATCTGCCAATGACTGCAACAGTTCATATTCATAGTAATAAGAATCCAAAAATGCAAAAGAGATTATCTATTAAGAAAACATTTATTTAGAGAATTGTGATGGCCATAATATTTATTTGAGATAATATTAGGAAAAAGAATTAAGCAGCATTAGCAGCAATCTTCATCCCCATTCCACAATGTCCAGGAACACCACAAATGAAATAATTATTCCCTGCACTTAGACTTATTTGGTCGTTGCCCGAATTATACGTTTTGGCACCCGCTGGGACTGTGCATGAATCGTAGCTGGACTTGTCAACAACCACGACATTGTGGAAACTCGGGCTGTACTTGAACACTTCAAAAAGTTGATCGTTACGTTAACACTGTAATTCATGTTAATAATAATAAGGATATAAAAAGTAATAAACTCTCCTAAAGTAATAAACTCTCCTACGTACGTACCTAGCCCGTCGCCTGCCTTAAAATATTTACCATTCTCCCAGCCGGCAACGTTGAACCTCCAGCCCGACGAGTCTCCAACGGTGTAGGTTGTGGCAAGCACAGGATGACTGCCAAGCCACACACCCAGAATCACTAGTCCAACTACGATTGAGTTGCAGTTCTTTCCACACATCATTTTCAATAAATCTGAATTGTTGATTTGTTTGATATGTATTTCATTTGAATTGATGTTAGCCACATGGATATATATAGCCTTATTTCATCTCATCAATTAAATTGGCCATATTTTGTAACATGTCATTTGATTTTCTGAATTTCCTAATTCAACCAATGATTTTTGCCGATCTAAATTACTAAAATCTTGTAATACAAATACTCCGCAAGAGTTTTGTAATATTTATTAAGAAATTAATATTTGACTAGTGTGATGAACATATAATAATAAAGATAAATGTAAGTGACATTCACCGGATGGCGTGTTCCAGTTGGACTGCGCGTGAATACAAGGTAAGTTATACTTTATTCTTACTTTACTAAAATTTGAAATCAAGAATTTGATTTGACAATTGGTAATACATTTGAAATTTATTAAATTTTACATAAATCTTCTTTCTTTAATGGTGTATTTATCCACATACCATGGGTCTTTATGCACCTGAATATACCATGGGTCTTTATGCACATGAAAATTGTGCATAAAGGGTACCTGAATATAATTCTGTCCACATACCATGGGTATATTCAGGGTCTTTATGCACCTGAATATAAATCTTCTTTCTTTAATGGTGCATAAAGGGTACCTGAATATAATTCTGTTTTGCAGGTGCATAAAGACCCATGGTATGTGGACAGCGGATGCTCAAGACACATGACATACCAAAGGAGTCTACTGAAGAATTATATTACTAAAGATGGACCTTAATCGAGTTTGGAGATAATACCAAAGGCTACACGAGAGGATACGGCACACTCAAAGATAGGAACTCGCCAACGTTCCTGTGAGTATCCTATGTTGAAGGACTTCAAAGATAATCTTCTCTCTCGTTAGTCAATTTTGTGATAACTCGAATAGAGTGATTTTTGACGCCGGTTTCGTGATGTCATTGATAAATCTACAGTGGAAAACAAAGGTTATCGTGTTCGCGCAAAAAGAATATCTACGCGGCCGATCGGAACTCACCGAACCTCGAAGCTTGTTTGCCGGCAAAGAATGAAAACAACGGGATGGCTATGGCATAGAAGGCTCAGCCATCTCAACTTCAAGACGCCAAAGAAACTAGCTAGGAACACTCTAAAGCAAGAGGACTCGCCGAACGAGGTGTTCAAAGAAAGACACTCAAAGCAGGAAGCATGTCTCGAAGGGAAAGCAAACGAAGAATCAAAATTCAACGCTTCCATCTCCTTCCACCGATGGAATCCTTCACCGCTACATACGGATTTGTTCGGTCCAGCCCTCCAAAGGACGATCGTGAGGCAAGAAGTATGCTTTAGTGGTCATAGATGACTACTCGCGCTACACACGGGTCATATTTATCGCCAACAAGTCTCGACGTCAAAACAGAGTTACCAAAGCTTCGAAAAGGCTCAGTGTCGAGAAGAACACCAAGATCGAAAAATACGTTCGCATGCAGGAACCGAGTTCCTTAATTCCATGGTAGAGGAGTTCTCAGGAAGCGTAAGGAATAGAGCATGAGACATCGGCCGCCCGCACACCTCAAAGAAATGGAGTTGCCGAACGAAAGAACGTAACTCTCAAAGAAGCAAACTAGAACTCTACTCGCAGATTCGTGACTCCCATCCAAATTCTCGGCGTAAGCTACCGACACCGCATGTTACACTCGTAACCGATCTTTACCGACAAAGCAAGATAAGAGGACACCATATGAACTATGGAACGGCAGGAAGCCTTCTCTATCTTATTTCCATATCTTTGGTTGTTCATGCTTTATCCACAATAACGGGAAAGATCACCAAGACTTTTGATAGCAAGTCGATCGTGGAGTATTCTTAGGATACTCTCGGTCAAGCAAAGCTTTCGTGAGTATTCAACTATCGGACTCTTTGCGTGGAGGAAAGCCCTCATGTTGTTTTTAACGAGTTTGCTACCAAGACAGGAGCAATAACTCAAATTCTCGAATCCGAGGACATCGCAGACAGCCACAGGATCTAAGCTTAAAGGACAAACCCGAAAAGATCCAGCCTATGTTGGGATGATGATTCGACGAAGAAACTCGAAGACAAATCTACTTAATCTCAACCAACAGAGCAAGTAGCCGAGCAGTATTGATTCTCCCAACGTAATCAATCCTGTGTAACTCTGTCGACGAGGAAACCGCTGAGGTAACCGAGACCACTACCGAGAATAACAACTCGTGGGGAACATCTAGTAATGTTCCCCGAGCCGAATGTCCCGAACCCGGTGACTCAAGCAGATCATACTCTTCTAACCGAAATTCTTCAATCTCGTAATAGTACAACCGAAATGCCTAACTCACCTACTATCTCGTGTTGAACAAATTTTAGATGAAGAGTTAAAACATCGTAGATCGTGGCTAGATGCTCACACCGCCGATCTTATAATCGGGAGATCCTTCAAGACATGTCAAGACAAGATCCAGATTCTGCGCAAGGAGAAAGCGCATTATTTTCCCCGCTTCTTGTCTACCAAGAGCCTCGTAATATTGGAGGATGCACTTAACGATGCCGACCGGATTATTGCTACGCAGAGGAGCCGAATCGGCTCACGAGAAACGAAGTATGGGAGCTTGTAGACGCACCCCGGCATCAACATGTCATTGGAACCAAACGGGTCTTCAAGAACAAGCGAGATGAAAACAACGTTATAGTAAGGAACAAAGCAAGTGCTCGTGGGAAAAGGCTACCGTCTAGCCGAGGGAATAGATTTCGATGAAACATTTGCTCCAGCTTGCAAGATTGGAGGCCATAAGACTATTCCTTGCCTACGCAACACATCAAAGATTCGTAGTCTATCAAATGGATGTGAAGTTTGCGTTCCCCGAACGGCGCACCGAAAGAAGAAGTCTATGTGGAACAACCGCCCAGCCTTTCAGCAGGGACATCAAGTATATAGACTCGTAAAGGCTCTTTACGGGTTAAAACAAGCACCTGTGGCTTGGTACGATACCCTCGCCGAGTTTCTTCTTCGTAAAGGTTTTCGTAAGGGCACTGAGTCGCACGTTGTTCAAAGATTCGACCGGAAGACGACTTATTACTTGTGCAGCATCTACGCGGATGACATCATATTCGGATCAAAGAATGTCATCATGTGTCAACAATTTGAAAAGATGATGAAGGATAAATTCGAGATGTCAATGATGGGAGAAATGAACTACTTCCTTGGTTTTCAAGTCAAGCAACCGAAAAGGGAACGCTCATCAACCAAGGCAAATACACTCGAGACCTCATCAAAAGATTCGGCCGCACATCCGGCAAATCTATCAAGATCCCGATAAATACGAATATGAAGATTGATCTTGATAAGGAGGGAGTATCGAGACCAAACCGAATATCGTGCTATAATTGGTTCATTATTATATTTAACAGCCTACTCGCCCCGATATATCTTATGCCGTAGGTGTTCCGTGCTCGATTTCGTGCGAATCCGGCGGAGCCATACGGACTCAAAGAAAGAAGATTCTTCGCTATCTCCGAGGAACACCGATACGGGTTTATGGTATCCAAATGATGATAATATTGAACTAACCGGCTATTCTCGATGCCGACTATGCAGATGTAGAATTGACCGAAAATCAACTTCGTGAACATGTCGGTTCCTTGGCAAGCAAGCCGATCTCATGGTTTTCAAAGAAACAAAGACTCGCAGCTACGCCGACCACCGAAGCCGAATACATGGCCGCCGGAAGTTGTTGCGCCCAAATCCTTTGGCCGAGACAAAGAACTAAAGACTACGATGTCATTCGTAATGAAGTGCCGATCTTCTCGCGATAGTACCAAGCCATTGCAATCACTCGTAATCCCGTACTACACACGAGATGCAAGCACGTGGACATCGACATCACTTCATTCGTGACCATGTCGAAAAGAAGGATATCGGATGGAAAAGATCCATACCGGCAAACAAAGGGCCGATATACTTACCAAGCCTCTAGCCGAATCTGGATTCGCAGAACTTTCGCAGAGCTAGGTCTCTGCTGACCCTACCGACCCCGCCGCAATAAGGTTTCAGGAGAGGAACATTCCAACGAGGGGGGAATGATCACTCTCGCATCGAATGTATTCCGCACGTAGAGATTCGAAACCATCTACACGAGGTACAAGTAGGCGTAAACCAATATCTCTCGTGATCTCTCCAACAGATATGCGTAATATTTTGGAGAAGGATCGCGTGTGGCTTGAACCCACCACGGATTTCTACTGCGTGCGATCCGGAGTATACGGATGAGATCTTCTCGCCCCGCGCGAGTCGTGGCCGGAGAAATTTCTCGTCTAGGAGGCCTACTTTCTTCCTCCCGAGACAAAGCTGCACAATCGGACTTTGAATTCGTACGCCGTGTTCGAAGATATAGTGGTGAAGTTCGTTGCTCATTCCATTAAAGACGCCACTACGGAGCCGAAGCGTATGTCCATCAAGGAAGCCCCGAAGCGGAGCTTTGATCTCGCCCTCCGAAGGAATTAGTACAAATGGGTACGTAGACGACATAGTTGATGAATATCTTACCGTCTTCTCGTGGAAAGCCCACTACTTTCGTGCTACTTTTCCGAAGAATAAGCATGTTGCCTCGCTCGTGGGACTTGCTTACATTGTCACACGCCTACCGACAAGTCAAGGTGGTCGTTTGACCAAGTGTCAAGGCCAAAGATTCGGATTATGATGGCCATATACGACCGAGCCCGCATTAATCGGACGGAGTTCTTTCTCCGTGAATCCACGGCTCAGCCGCTAAGTTCGACAAAGCATCGAATATGCCGAGCGCCAAGGGCAAGTTGTTGTATGGACTCAAGTTGTCCATCATGATTGAAGATTTATGTGGATCTCGAGCCTATCACCTACAAAGGACAAGGAGTACTTCAATATGAAGAAGGTCGGATTTCACAACAGACGAAGCCGCTTCAAGCCAAAGAATAGGTCGGGACCTCGCGACTATTCAAAGAATCTAAGCCTCAAGAGAGCTACGCCTACAAAGAAAAGAACCCCTCCCGCAAAACTCCTAAGGCACCGACGAAGAAACCGAAGAAAGCCGGTGAGGTGCCGCCACCGAGGAGGTTCCGTAAGTGCTCGCCGAATGTGCTCCCGAGAGGACTACTCACCCCGCACTGGTTGATGAGTCCGAGTCTTCCGAGAAGACTCGCCCGCAGAGAAGATCATCTCCACTCGAAAGGGACCAAGGGGATGCTTCAAGCTCGTAGCGCAGATATTCGCCGCCTAGACGAACCCCCTTTCCGTTCCTCCACTCACCCGCCCCGCCAATCGAAGAACTAAAGTCTCACATCGACTTGGAGTCTCGAGACCGCATCTCGAAGGTGAATCGACCGGGATGGAAGCCTCAATGATCTTATCTCGAGCAACCCGCGAGATCCTTCAACGGATACCTGGAGCTTGCTAATCATTCGTACTTGATGATCATTGCCAAATCGCCAAGGCTCCACATGCTTCTACGCTTTCAGGAGTGGCCGCATCTACTTCGCCTTGTTCTCCACTACTCCCCCGCCAACAACTCCATGAGGAGGAGATGAAGTCGGGGCAAAGAAATAGGCTACTCGTAGCCCGCCGACCTCAAGCACCATGGAGAATCCGAGGGCCGCTATGCTTGCGATGATACATGACAAACAAGGTATGCTCAAGACCCTCGACGGGTCGATCATGACGACCAAGACCCACCCAAGGATTCGTGCCCCGGACAACCCGATGAGGGATCACCCGTGACAAGGATACACATGCCGACATTCCCCGATATTCCACTCGCATCCTTGGACCTAAGAAGTCCACGGCTGGTGCTTCGTCCCCGCAGAGCCCGCCGCCTCTTGCCGCAAGCCGACTTCGAAGTAGCGCCCACTGCACCGCAAAGAGATCTCGATTAGTGGCTAATATGCTCAAGGGATCAAGAATCGAGATCTTGCGAAGGCTATCCATCATACATGGAAGCAAACCGCTTCAAGCCACGACTAATGAACTTCAGGGCGAAGTCTTCTATTTCTCAACCGCCCGCCCCGATGTTTCTCGCGCTTATTTCGTACGCATCGGCTCAAGCAGAGGTCCAATTTGAATCTCATCTCAGATCTTTCAGAGAGCCAAGCCAAACTACTTGAGGAATTTCGTGCTTCCAAATCGGCTCATACCGCACGCATATAAGACTTGATAATATTCAACCGGTCCTCGGAGGATAAGATCTCTCGAGAAGCCGAATGATTTTAAGGCGGCAACCGAACTCTCCTACAAGCAATACTATGAAGCTCGACTTCCGAGAGGAACGAGCCGCATGAGGCACTCGACGGACTTTAAGGATCAAACCGGCCGCCGTCAACCTCCTTCAACAAACTCCTTCGTAAAAGGTACTTATCCCTACCCCGGCCGCTATTGATGATGCCAAAAAGGGGGAAAGTGAAAGAGGGAAGAAAAAGAGTACCGAGCCAAAGAAAAGGCAAGAAACAGAGTACTAAGAAGCCTACTCCTAAGGGGGAAGCTACACCAAGTCATCTCGCACTCAAACTCGACTCGACCGGTGAGGCCTGTGGTGTCCCAACCGGCGAGCACAGCTGAGACCGGCCCAAGCGGCTCAGATCCTGAGTGCTACTCATGCAACCCCGACTCCTACCGATATCATTAAGGAGGTTGCAGAGTATGCCGAACGTAAAAGAGGACTTAGATGATGAAGAAGAGGTTCCTCTACCTCCACCTCGTTCGTGGAAAAGGTAAGAAAGTAATGGATCTCCCACCCCTCCAAAGAAAGAAGAAAACCAAGAGATATATTTCGCCGAGGAGGAGGCTCGATAGCGGCCGATGAGAAGCTCGCTAGGGAGATTGCCGATGCCGAAGCCGCCAACAAGCCAAAGTCTAAGCCTCCTAAAGGAAAGACAAAGGCACCAAAGACGCGGTGGAAAGAAGAAAGCACCTCGCTAGGTTGCCTCCCTTAAAAACTCATAATCGAGGATGATGAAGATAGGGAGAGGCAACAACAACAAGAAAAAGGCACCTCAAGCAAAGGGTACGCCCAAAAATAAATCCAGCACTCCGCCGATTCCCGAACAAGCTCCTCGAAGCCTCAAGTGCAAGATGTAGAAATTGAAGCAATATTCGCTCGTATAGAGAGATATCTCTACCGAAGAGAGGAAGCTAGACAGCTAGAGGCCGCCAGCGAGAGGATACATTTGGCGGCACTCGAGGCACTTAGAATTCGCACCGAGCAAGAGGCCAGCCGAGAGTTCCTTCGAAAGCCGACATTCCTTACCGATACCGAAGGTTCGTGAAGCCAACCGATCCAAAACACATAGATGGCCGAGATCGACGAATGGATGCCTATTCGCCCAATCGTAGATGGGAATCGGCCAAGATTGAGTTTATTAAGAGAAATTATTTCCCGGAGATTCTCGCCCCGAAATGCTCTAAGCGCCGATGCCTACGTCGAGCGGACGGGTCGTTACCGAACCCGATCTTTACCCATATTTGCACGAGCCGTAATTGAAGGGGTAGTAGCCGCCGTTCTCGAAGCAAGAATCATTCCTCCACCCGTAAGACAAGACGACTCACCCATCTCTGAGTAATCGAACGAGAAGTGAAGAATGCCGCGATGAATGTAGGTCTAGAACAAGATGATCCAAACAGACTTCGCCGAATACTTGAAGCCGAGGAAGAACACGTTCGTAATGTATGGAGTCCCACTGCCTGAAGATCAATCTCAAGGGTTCATGGATAGGATTCAGCAATTTAAGGGTTCTCCTCCTTAGTTCTCTTCTTAGCTTAGCAAGATTTGTATTGTACTTAACTGACTATCATATATATACACCGCTTTTGGCTTTGACAACTACTTGTTGTCTAAATAGCCGTGTTAGCTTTATGCTTTAACACTTAGAATCACTGAAGTGATTACTGACACACACACACTTTGTTTATTTACCCGTCGCTTTTTGCTCGGTTAGATTTCCGATGGACTAGACTTTCATGGAGTTATTATTTCTCATAGGGGAAATTGTTGCATGGGGGAAATTGTTGTAAAAAGGGAAAATTGTTCTCCGCCCCGTCTCCCCGCAGTCTAGCACTTACCGCACAACTCCACCGATCCTTCTTGTAATCATGTAAGGAGCCTGCTCCCCGAGTAAGTTAATGTTTAGCATAGATGATAGGTTTCGGCATCATCAAATAAGGGGGAAATTGTCGGGTGATGATTCCATCCTCAAGACCGTTACTCTTAGTGGGAAATGATTCGGTCTTAGACACCGATCTTAAGCTCGTAGCCTTGTGCTCGTACTTGTCTCAAGATTTGAAGATCCCAAAACCCTATCTCGATTGGGTGAACCATTTCGTTGTATATGTTGTTTGTCTCTCGAGGTTTCGCACTCGCAGACACTCTCGCTCTCCGGTCAAGGCGCCGCAGCTTATTTGCCTCAAAGACCCAGCAGAAGACTCAATGATACTCGACTCAAGCAGAGCAAAGATACCCGAGAGAGTTAGTCGAACCGAACTCAAGCAGAGTAGTTCATCGAACTCGTAGCTGATCTTCGCAGACTTATCTCACCGCCTCATCTACCGAATACAAGGTCGACTCAAAGACGGCGCACAATCTTCTCGAATTGTCGATCTTTTTGAAATGCACCGCATAGTCATATACGAGGAAGAGAGAAGTCGCCTTCAATTAGCCTCGAAGTCCGTTCTCGTCTCAACCACTTTATTCACCTCGACAAATGACAAGCATACACGTGTCATCCTACCTACTAAAGCCGCAAGTCAACACTTTCGGGAAAAGGAGGAAAAGGCACCGTTACCTACGTCAAAAAGAGCCGTTTGCTACCAAAAGAGAGAGAGAGAAGAAGATCGTCTCCAACGGATCTATTTCAACTCCCGCTCTATAAATAGAGGGATTATTCAAGAAGAATGCACCGAATGCACGTATCTAGAGCAAAAATCAAGAAAGCATTCAACGAGCAAAGAACCTAAAGAACTACGTCTTAGCAAGAACTCGAAGAACAATCTTCCTGCGAAAGACTACATTCTAGCTCATAGGGAATCAAGCCGAACCGACATACAAAGCCTCTAGTATCCAATCAACGTTACACGATCTTATAGCTTACCTTCAACTCGTTCGTCGATCTAGAAGCTACTCACTCATATTCCCTATCCCTCTAACCCTAAGCTCAACCGTTCTTATCTATAGCTTAGACGAAGGAGTTCACCTTTGAACCCGATCCTTATCGTATAAGGACTCCTTCACTCGTTGGAGAAAGTTTGTCAAACACTTCTAAGTTTGATGTTTGTAAACCGAGACTCGGATCGCATAAAAACCAAGACGCGGCTTTGCCCAAGGCGCAAGCCGACCGAGACTAACTCAGATAAATAATAGCCTCCCGATCTTTCGGGACGAGAGACGTAGGATTTGAGCGATATCCGAACCACTTTAAAAATCCCGTGTCTCTATTGCTTTCTGACCGCCGCATTGATTTTACTATTCATACCGAACATCTTATTTAAAATCAATCAACCGTGCCTCAAAGATACCGAACTTTATATCTACCGAACCGAGACTTTCATAAAATGTTTTCACCACTCAACCGATTCGGGGCCTACGCACATTTCCGCACGCCGTAGATACCGAATTTCGACTCGCCGCCTAGAAGATCTCAAGAGAGTCGACTCTTTGCCGCACACGATTCGTAACACTGCTTGGTCCGCCGAACCAGCTTTCGCCGACACCATCCTAAATAGGACTCGTTCGTGTTCGAAGTTGAGAAATCGAATCGGTGTATTCACCCCCCCTCTACACCCGACCGTACACTGGGACCAACAAGCACAAACATTCTCAAATCGGCAAATTTAATATGAACATTAAAACTTCAATCCTTAGCTTTAATCGCCAATTTTTTGGTCATGTGACTACGAGGTGGACACTTAAATGGATAGTGTTGGGTGATGATTTGTATTGTATATATTTGAATATTCCAAAATCCTAGTTGATTGATGAATAAACACACGTATTAGATGTTTAGCTTAGTTGAGTCAAAGATGCTCGGAGTTCAAAGAGATTGGGCAGCATTTTTATTTTACCGCTCGAACTCAATATAATAGTATATTCAACAATTTCTCGAAGACCACCCGACTCAAGACTCAATACGGCTCGCATCCTAATGAAAGCATGAGATGTTAAGTCGAGTAGCAATAATCAAACACTAAAGACAATAATATTGTAAGTAGAAGATTCAACCAAGTAAAAGTGCGAGGTATCGAGGAAGTCAACTCAAAGATCAATCTTAAGTTTGAACGAGCCTTTTCGTCTACCGATGACCTCCACCAAGAGGAGCTACAAATATTATACTTGTTATATTCAGCAGATTTCGAAGACCAGCCGATTGAAGACTCAAGATAGTTCGCAACCTAATGAAAGCACGAGATGTGAAGTCGCGAGTAGAACGGCCAAACACTAAAGATACGGAGAATGTAAATCAAAGATTCAACTAAGCAAAAGTGTCGATGTATCAAGGAAATCAACTCATCATCGCTTGTATTTTGAACAAGCCTTACCTTCAAACCGACTCAACAATGAGGTCGCCAACATTATACTTGTTATGACATAAGCCGCATCAACCTTCGAACGCCGAAAAGAAGAGAATATGTATAGTGCGATTCAATTCTAAGGGAATGTCGTTTACTTATCGTGCTACCACGCGCCTAGATTTCCTCCAACGGATATATTCACAAGTCAAGAGTAAATAGAGATCGTCTTCCCTACGATGAAGATTGACCGAACACAAAGCATTCGAGCATACAGCTAGTTCAAAGTATATTCAACGGAGAACTTTAGAACCAAAGCATATCCTCTAAGTCCTCACCTCTGAGTAATCTAGTTCCCATCTCTATACATCGGAACCAGCCTCCTGTCATTGTTGGTCCGAGACGAGCACGTGTAGAAACTTGCAATCAGTGTATTTGTCTCCTGACCAACAATGATATTACAAGGATTGGGTTCCGATGTATAGAGATAGAGTAATCTAGTTCGCATCTCTATACATCGGAACCATCTGCCATTGCTGGTCCGAGACGAAAATATGGTGTAGAAACTTGCAACCAAATAGATTTGTCTCCTGACCAACAATGATATTACAAGGATTGGTTCCGATGTATAGAGATGGGAACTAGATTACTCTAGAGGTGAGAACTTAGAGGATATGTTATCGGGTTCTGTAGTTCTCCGCTGAGTATACTTTGAACTTGCTGGAGTTTGTATGCTCGAATGTTTTGTGTTCCCTGGTCATATCTTCATCGTATGGAAGACAATCTCTATTTATACTCTTGACTTGTGAATATATCCGTTGGAGGAAATCTAGACACGTGATAGACACGATAAGTAGAACGGCATTCCCTTAGAATTTGAATCGCACTATATAGATCTCTTCTTTTTCAGCATTCAGAGGTTGATTGCAGCTTTATGTCATAACAAGTATAATGTTGGCAACCTCATTTGTTGAGGTCAGTTTGGTAGGTAAGGCTTGTTCAAAATACAAGACTGATGCTGAGTTGATTTCCTTGATACATTCGACACTTTTACTTAGTTGAATCTTTGATTTACATCCTTCCTATCTTTAGTGTTTGACCGTTCTACTACTGACTTCACATCTCATGCTTTCATTAGGTTGCAGAACTATACTGAGTCTTCAATCAGCTGGTCTTCAAAATCTGCTGAATATAACAAGTATAATATTTGCAGCTCCTCATTGGTGGAGGTCAGTCGGTAGATGAGGCTTCTTCAAACTATAAGATTGATGCTGAGTTTACTTCCTCTGATACCTCGGAAACTTTTACTTAGTTGAATCTTCTAGTTACAATATTATTGTCTTTAGTGTTTGACTGTTGCTACTATTGACTTCACATCTCATGCTTTCATTAGGTTGCAGAGCCATATTGAGTCTTCAATCAGCTGGTCTTCTGAAATAGTTGAATATACTACTCCCTCTGTCCCATTGGAAGCATCTTGTTTTCCATTTTGGGCGTCCCATTGGAAGCGTCTTGTTTCTAAAAAAGGCAAGAATATGTGGACAAGATTTAACTATCCAAAAGTCAAACAATATACACCACACATTATCATTTTCTTAACATCCATGCCCATTGGAAACAAGACGCTTTCAATGGGACGGAGGGAGTATTATTTTGAGTTCGAGCAGGAAAAGCGAAACGCTACCTAATCTACTGAGCTCCGAACATACTGAGCTCAACTAAGTTAAACATCTATTACATTGTGTTTATTCATTAATCAACATTGATTTTGGAATCTTCAAATCTATACAATACAAATCTATCACCCAACACTATCCATTTAAGTGTCCACCTCAATAGTCAGAAGACCAAAAAGATTGGCGATTGTAGCATTCCGTGAACAGTGAAAATTAGATTGGCCGTGCATAAATTTTTTAAGTTTTAATGTTCGTAGTAAATTTGTCAATTTGAGAAAGTTTGCGCTTTCTTCGGTAAATACACCATTAAAGAAAGAAGATTTATGTAAAATTTAATAAATTTCAAATGTATTACCAATTGTCAAATCAAATTCTTGATTTCAAATTTTAGTAAAGTAAGAATAAAGTATAACTTACCTCGTATTCACGCGCAGTCAAATTTGCACACGCCATCCGGTGAATGTCACTTACATTTATCTTTATTATTATATGTTCATCACACTAGTCAAATATTAATTTCTTAATAAATATTACAAAACTCCTGCGGAGTATTTGTATTACAAGATTTTAGTAATTTAGATCGGCAAAAATCATTGGTTGAATTAGGAAATTCAGAAAATCAAATGACATGTTACAAAATATGGCCAATTTAATTGATGAGATGAAATAAGGCTATATATATCCATGTGGCTAACATCAATTCAAATGAAATACATATCAAACAAATCAACAATTCAGATTTATTGAAAATGATGTGTGGAAAGAACTGCAACTCAATCGTAGTTGGACTAGTGATTCTGGGTGTGTGGCTTGGCAGTCATCCTGTGCTTGCCACAACCTACACCGTTGGAGACTCGTCGGGCTGGAGGTTCAACGTTGCCGGCTGGGAGAATGGTAAATATTTTAAGGCAGGCGACGGGCTAGGTACGTACGTAGGAGAGTTTATTACTTTAGGAGAGTTTATTACTTTTTATATCCTTATTATTATTAACATGAATTACAGTGTTAACGTAACGATCAACTTTTTGAAGTGTTCAAGTACAGCCCGAGTTTCCACAATGTCGTGGTTGTTGACAAGTCCAGCTACGATTCATGCACAGTCCCAGCGGGTGCCAAAACGTATAATTCGGGCAACGACCAAATAAGTCTAAGTGCAGGGAATAATTATTTCATTTGTGGTGTTCCTGGACATTGTGGAATGGGGATGAAGATTGCTGCTAATGCTGCTTAATTCTTTTTCCTAATATTATCTCAAATAAATATTATGGCCATCACAATTCTCTAAATAAATGTTTTCTTAATAGATAATCTCTTTTGCATTTTTGGATTCTTATTACTATGAATATGAACTGTTGCAGTCATTGGCAGATATAGATACTTAAATCATTATCGCGAAGTTAATTATATCTTACTATCTATAATTTTTTTTAATTTATTGCGACTACTTACATACACAACTCTTAAATCTGCCGAAAAAGAAGCAAAGTTTAACCACAACTTTTTCCGGATTACGTTTATTCCTTTTCCTAAAATTATGCCTTTTGAACAAATCCGTTCAATACTTATTCCTTATCTTGCATTCCTAAAAATCCACAAATCATATTTTGTGGCCATTTCATTCTCATTACTCCCTTCTTATAAATACCCATCAAACAATGATGCACGTACACAGATCCACTTCGAGCAAATAGAACAACGCATCGAAGACGAATAACTTCTTGATCGAATATGGATTACCACACAATACAATTAATTGTGAATTAGGAAGTAATTGATGATCATCATCGCATTTAATATGTTGGATCAACCATCCATTTTTATTTGTCTACTCCTTCCACACCACAATTCTTGCCCCAAAACTCTTCGGCACACTTTTTAAGGAAAGTAAATGGATGTGTATCTTTACACACAAGCAAATAAAGTTCGTAATAGTATTATTGTGTTATCGGTTGTGTGTCACTATATTTTGTAATGAGTTCGCAATAGTATTATTGGATTCTCGGTATGCTACTTATAAATTCAATATAATCTTCCTCAACATTTTCCATCCATTTTTATTTATCTACTCCCTCCGCCCTACAATTCTTGCTACAAAACTCTTCGGCACACTTTTTGAGGAAAGTTGTTGGTTGTATGTCTTTAAACACAAGTAGATTTAGTGTTTGCAATAATTTACTATTTTAGGAAAGTGAACAACAATTGTGGGACAGTCTTAAAAGGAAAATGAAGCAAGAATTATGAGACGGAGGTAGTATATTTTATAGTAGAAAAAGTGTATGCATTAAGTACTTTCTTCTAAGGGTAGCTCTCACCGCCTCAAGATCGTTGTCCATGATGTCGATCATGGGAACGATTGGTCTTGTTTCCATAACATTTGTCATGCTGTCGTAGAGTGATGTAAAGTGCGCCTCGAATTTGACTCGACATACTCCATAGTTCTCTACTGAGAACATGGATAGCATCCGAATACTTGACATTTCAGACATGATAGAATAGATCATAGGATGTATGAAAGAAGAGATGTTATGTAACGAAAACGTTTTTCACGATCTGTTCAAGTAGACAAATGTGCCTCAAAACGGTGATCAGAAAAATATCACTTGGATACCAATTGTTGGTCCAAAGACAAGTCTTCAAGTGTAGAGGGAGGCGGGAGGTGAATACATATGTGTCCAAGTTTAAACCCAAACGCGAAAGTCAGTAGTTATTGAATTTGCTTGTTTAACAAATTCAGCTTGCTAGAGGAGCCTTTTGATCGTATGGCTGAGTGTTCTAGTCTACTGAATATTGTTTTAGAATGTATGCGAAAATGTGTAGGCACGATTTCATCGTCTCTTTGAAAAATGTTTGTTTACTCAAAAATGACAGTATGTTTGTGTGTGTCTTATAAGTCTTCACTGAAAAACTGTACTTGTATAAATTTTGCAAAACAGTTTTATGCAAGATGAGTAGTAATCAAGAAAACAGCAAACAACACATAAAATTTTCAGAGTGGTTCGAATCCTCAAGATCCTATGTCCACTTTCCTATTTTCAGGAGTTCTTGATTAGATTATACTAAATACTCTCAATCGATCCATTCGCAACGCATCTCAAATAGTTATAGTTTTAGTAACTTTACAAGAGTTTCAAACACTCGAGTTTGAAGGTTTTCTCTAAGTGTGAAGGAGTTCTTACAAGTAAGATCACTCAATAGATGAACTCCTTCGTAATCTAAGATGAAGATATCACGAGATTTACTTAGATGTATATGGATGGGAACTAGATTGCTCTGTAGGTGAGAACTTAGAAGATATGCTATCATTTTTAGTGGTTCTCCGCTAAGTATGGTTTCAGCTTGCTAGAGCTTGTGAGTTTGAATGCTATGTGTTCCCAAAGGCCTTCAACATATGGAAGACGATCTCTATTAATAGTCGTGGATTTGTGAATTGATCGCTTGGAGAGTGATCTTAGGAATGTAGCAACATGACAAGTAAAATGGTATTCTCTTCAAATTTGGATAGGACCGAGAGATTCACTCTTTTTTAAGGTTAGAGGTCGACCGCAGCCTTGTTGTCGGGCCAAGCAAGTATAGGCCGACAACTTCTTATTGGTCGATGTCACCGGTAGGTGATGCTTGTTGAAACTCCAATACCGATGCCGAGCCGACTTCCTCCCGATACCTTCGACACCTTACTGTGTTGAATCTTCTACTAACATTCTCCTTGTCTTCAATAATTGAGCGTTGCTTCTACTGACTTCACATATCATGTATTCAGTAGGTTCTAGAATCATGCTGAACCATATTGAGTTCTCAAACAGCTGGTCGTCAAAAACTTCTTAATGTAATACTCTACTGACTTTGAGGAGCTAAAGAAAAATGCTATCTAATCTACTGAACTTCTAACTTACTGAGCTCAACTAAGTTGAACATCTATTACATGAGTTGGTTCATCAATCAGCTCGGGTTTTTGGAATATTAAAATCTTGTATTATGTATTCATCATCACCCAACAGAGAGGAATGTAATTAAGACCTATGAGGATCTTCTATCCCATAATTGGAGTTCCACTACATGTCCTACTAATCAGGTGGTGGCATGTGTATTTTAACTTAAGTAAATTTAATTTTAATTGATATTGATGTATAATTTATAATAAAAAAAATCTTACAAATACATATATCACCACTTAATTGGTGGAATATATCACCAAAATAACACTCGTTCAAAAATAATTCTCAAAGTAACACTCTTTTTACCACCTATACAGTTATTTACCAAATAAATATCTACATGAAAAATTAATATTTTTTTTTTAATTTTACTATTAGCAATTTTAGGACTATTTATTTTTATGTATAGTACGAAAATAAGAAAAAAAATTACTAAATAACAAAGCAAATAAAAATAATTAATGTTAGGTGATGATTCAGATCCTCAAAGAATAAAGACTAAAATAAAGTGGGAAATGATTCACCTTCTCGCTTGATAACTAACTCAAGCCCCGTGCTCAAAACTTACCAAGATTTGAAGATCCCAAAACCCTACATTGATTGGTGAACCTTTCTATTGTAATCTATTTTCTGTCTCTCGAGGCTTCGCACTCGCAGACACTCCGCTCCGGTTCGTGCACTCGCAGATTATCCGCCTCAAAGACTGAAGTAGAAGACTCAATGATACCGACTCAAAGCAGAGCAAGATATCGAAAGGAGCCGCCGAACCGAACTCGAGGGAGTAGTTCACCGAACTCGCAGTTGATCCTCGCAGAGCCGACTCACAGGAGCGTGCTACCGAATCGAGATCGACTCTGTTTACGGCCGTACAACTATCCGACCGTCAGATCTCTAAAGTCAAATCAGCAGAGTCAATACGAGGAAGAGAGAAGTCAGCTTCAGATCTCTTTGAAGTCTGTTCTGTCTCAACCGACCAATGACAAGCAGCCACCTGTCCTATATCTGATAAAGCTGCAAGTCAACAACTTTCCAGAAATAGAGGGAAAGGACACTGCTACCATACTTCGAAAGAGCCGTTAGCTACCCAAAAGAGAGAAACAAAGGATCGTCGTCTCCAATGGATCTATCCTAATCTCTTCTCTATAAATAGAGGGATAAATCAAATTGAAGCTCAACAGAGAACTCACAAGAAACCTACGCATACACAAGGACACACAGAGCATTCAAAGAGCAAATTCGAAAAAGCCTAAGTCTTTTGCAAGAAGTTCGAAGAAACAATCTCCGGCGAAAGACTACACTTCTGCTCATAGGGAACCAAGCTGAATTGAATTATACAGTCTCTAGTATCCAAACGACGTTACACGAACCCAAAGCTTATACTCAGTTGTTCGTCGTTCTAGAAGCCACCTTCTTGTTCCCTATCCCTCTAACCTAAGCTCAACCGTTTAAATCTATAGCTTAGACGAAGGAGTTCACTTTCGAACTGATCCTTATTGTAAAGGACTCCTTCACTGTTTGAGAGTTTTTCAAACACTTAGTTTGATAACCTTGTAAACTGAGACTTGCTCAGTATAAATTTCAAGACCGGTGTTTGTCCAAAGGTACAAACCGACCGACACTAACTCGCATAATACATAGCCTCCCGATCTTTCGGACAAAGGGACGTAGGATTGTTGGATCCGAACCACTTTTAAAATCTCTGTGTTCTGTGTTTTTTATTTTACTGCTACATTGATTTACTATTCATTCTGAAAATATCTTTCAAATCATTCAACTGAGTTTCAGCAAACTTAACAGAGTGCGCTAATATACTGAAACTGTTTTGATATAAACGTTTTCCTAACTCAACTGAATTTGGGCCTACACTATTCCGCACCACTGAACTCTAATCTGAACGGTACTGAATTCTGACTCCAAGTCGCCCAGCGTGCCCCGCAGAGCCGGGCCACTCGCCACGCGATCTCGTAACAATGCTTATCCGGGTCCGCCGAACTCGTTCAAGCACGACACCCTCCTGAAAAGGATTGTTCGTGTTTAAGTTGAGAAATCAGTTTTCAGGTGTATTCACCCCCCCCCCCCTTTACACCTGAACGTGCTCTTGGGACCAATAATTGGTATCAGAGCAGGAGTTCTATAAGACTCTTGTTATTTTGAAACTGGTTTACTTTATCGGATCCGGAAAACATTTTCACTGCATATCATTCTTCATTCATATCACTATCTATCATGTCTGATATGTCAGGGATCAGGATGGTACCCATTTCTCAGTAGAGAACTATGGTGTATGGCGGGTCAGAACGGAAGCACATCTGACCTCTCTCCACGATAGCATGACAGAGGTTCTAGAGGACGGACCTATCGTTCCAATGATCGATAGCGTAGTCGCTCAGGATCCAGCAGACGGAGGAGGAATGGTGACCGGGAAGAAGATTCCCAAAGATAGAAGTCTCTTCACCCCTGAGGAGAAGAAGCTTCACAACTTAGACCGCGTCGCCAGAAATGCCATACTGACCACCCTGAGTGATTCTTACCTCAGAAGAGTTCAGGACTGCAAGTCCGCAAAAGAACTCTGGGATGCTATAGCGCTACTGAGTCGGGGGACTCAGAAGATCAAAGCGAAAAAACTTACGCTGGAACATCAGAAGCTGGAGAGACTGTCTCTCATGCCTGGTGACACCATTGAAGATCTCAACATCAGATTTACGAATCTGATGAACTCTATCAACGGGCTGGGAAAGACATTCTCCAACCGTGAGATGAATCTCAAGATTTTGAGGGCATTGCCAGACGGAAACTGGACCCCCTTTGCTACTTTATCAAGGCCATTCTAATTTAGATATTGTTACTCCTGACCATATCTTTTCATAACTTAAAGCTGAGGAGTTCAAGTTCGGCTTACCTCAAAGGAAGCAGCGAGCTGAAGCTGACACTCAAGTCGACCATGCCTTCAAAGCATCAGTCAGCACAGCAGCTCCGGCATCTAGCAAGGCTGAACCTTCATTCAGTGACATAAAAGAAGGAAATCTAGCCAAGAAGTACGCACTGCTTGCCGTGAAGTATCAGAAGGAAAAGAAGAGGCGCAGAAAGCTCTCAAGAGTCGTTAAAGACTCTAAGGGTAAAAATGAATATACACCTAAGCGCACTCCTGACTCGCATACTTCGAATGCAGAAACAGAAGACTCACTACCAAAAGACAAACGAGAGTAAAGAAGAAAGAGTCACAACCTGCTACAACTGCAAGAAGCCATGACACTATCAGTATGACTGTCCTGAGCTCAGTACTACTGAAAGAGCAGCACACAAAGCAAGAAAGGAGAAGTTCATCAAGAAGAGACAAGCATACATTACCGGTGAACTCTCGACGACTCGATGAAGTCGATTCCTTCATGGATTCATCGACGATGAAGCAGCCTTTCATGGCCATAGAGCTTGAAGTCAAGAAGACGCCGAAAAGTGCCTCATGAGCGGGAGAAGAGGATGAGGTAAACTCTCATACACCATTTAATTCCTCTTCACACCGCACACACGACACTATTTCAGTGCAAATGAGAATCGGACGTCGCGGACAGATATGAAGAACTACTCGACGAGTAGATTCGTATAAGTCTGCAGCTCGCAAGACTCCTTCAGAGTCGGATACCCCGAAAATGGAGAATCGTAGACTTTCTCAAAAAGTCGTTGCTTACCGAGTCGAAGGACTTGTGTTGAGACTCTGGGAGGAGATAAACTCTCCGATGGCCAAGTCTCAAAGATCAAGAAGATCGATCTCGGTCTCGACCAAAGACTTGACTCGTAAAGATACCGAACTAAGTCTATCAAGCAAGAGTTGTCGGACTTCTCGACCGAGCAAGAACCGCCGAAAAAGAGTGATGATGTCCGGAGGAACCCGATGACGAGCGGCACACGGGCGCCGAAAAGAAGCTCGAAGCTATGCTAGCAAGCAACAAGCCCAAGCATTGCAAGGAGGGACTTGGATTCAGCCATGGAGCCTCCTCATCTCGCCCCCGTACGCCGAGAAAACCGGCTAGCTGATAGGTTTGTTCAAGGGGAGACCATCAATGCATACATACTAAACCCCCTAGCCAAGAAAAAACAGAAGATGAAGGCACCTCATCCTAGCTATCAGCACTCTGACAAGAAAATCGTAACCGCATCACCCCGGGCCTACCAAGGGGGAACCAAAGAAAGCAAAATGGGCCGATCAAGATGGACCTCCGCACCGACTCATCCAAATTTCAATACGGGTCATATTACTATGATCCTATAGTCAAGAGAGGATCCAAAAGTCGAAGAAGAAGAAGAAGAAGAAAGCCGCATGTAAGGCAAAGGTCGCCAAATTCACCCACTCGTAAGATCGTGACTCCCGAACCCGTAAAGCCTCGTAAGTCAAGATCGACCAATCCAAAGGGTCAAATATGTTGACAAAAGTGGAAAGAAACTGTTTGAGACCACCAGGGTCGTGAGACCCTTGGTATGTGGACAGCGGATGGTCAAGACACATGACGTACCAAAAGGACTTGCTGAAGAATTATACTACCGAAGAAGGACCCCGAATCGAGCTTGGAGACAACGCAAAAGGTTATACCGTAGGCTATGGAACACTCAAAGATTGGAACAAAGAATAGCTCCAAGAGTATCATATATTGAAGGACTTCAAAGATAATCTTCTCGCCGTTAGTCAATTTTGTGATAACTCGAATAGAGTGATTTTTTACGCCGGTTTCGTGATGTCATTGATAAATCTACAGGGAAAACAAAGGTTATCGTGTTCACGCAAAAAGAATATCTATGTAGCCGATCGGAACTCACCGAACCTCAAGCTTGTTTGTTGGCGAAGAATGACTACGTAACGTGATGGCTCTAGCACAAAAGACTCACCATCTCAACTTCAAGACGCTCAACAAATTAGCTAGAAACAATCCGCAAGAGGACCGCCGAATGAAGTATTCAAAGAAAGATACTCAAGCGTGAAGCATGTCCGAAGGGAAAGCAAATAAGGAATCAAAATCCACCCGTTCCATCTCCTTCCACCGATGGAATCCTTCAGTGTGCTACATACGGATCTGTTCGGTCCAGCCCTCCAAAGGACGATCGAGGCAAGAAGTATGTATTAGTGGTCATTGATGACTACTCGCGCTACACACGGGTCATATTTATGCCAACAAGTCTCGACGTCAAAATAGAGTTACCAAGGCTTCGAAAAGGCTCAAGGCCGAGAAGAACACCAAGATTGTCAAGATACGTTCGCACGCAGGAACCGAGTTCCCGAATTTCATGGTGGGAGGAGTTCTCGCAGCGTAAGGCATAGAGCATGAGACGCCCGCTGCGCGCACGCCTCAACAAAATGGAGTTGCCGAGTGAAAGAATCGAACACTCAAAGAAGCAAAGCAAGAACCTTGCTCACGCACTCAGACTCCCAACCAAATTCCGGGCGTAAGCTACCGATACCGCATGTTATACTCGTAACCGATCTTTACTAACAAAGCAAAGATAAGAAGACACCATATGAACTATGGAACGGCAGAAGCCTTCTATATCTTATTTCCATATTTTCGGGGTGTTCGTGCTTTTATTCACAATAATAGGAAAGATCACCGAAGACTTTCGATAGCAAGTCGATCGTGGAGTGTTCTTAGGATACTCCCTGTCAAGAAAGCTTTCGTAGTCTTTAACTATCGGACCCTTTGCGTGGAGGAAAGCCCTCATGTTGTTTTTAATGAGTTTGCTACTAAAGACAGGAGCGTAAACTCTAAACCCGAATCCGAGGACACGCAAAGCGCCACAGGATCTCGAGCTTAAAAGATAAAGTTGGAAAGATCCAACCTATGTCGGGTTGATGATTCGTATGAAGAAACTAAAGAAAAATCTATCAATCTCACCACCCGGTGAAAGCCGAACGTATCGACTCTCCCGAACGCAGTCAATCCTGTGGAACTCGTGTCGATGAAAACCCCAAAGGGTAACCGAGACCTCTACCGAGAATAATAATTCGGGGGGAACCAATGATGTTCCTGAGCTAAATGCCCCTAAACCTGGTAACTCAATAGATCACACTCTTGTAACTTAATTACTTCAATCTCAGAATAGTACAACTGAAATGCCTAACTCACCTACTATCTGTGTTGAACAAATTTCAGATGACGAGTTGAAACATCGTAGATCGTGGCCGGATGCTCACACTTCGATTTAATTATCGGAGATCCTTCAAAGAAGCGTAAAGACAAGATCCGCATTCTCGTCGTGGAGAAAGCGCCTTACATTCCCCGCTTCTTGTCTACCAAGAACCTCAATCGCTCGAGGACGCACCGAAAGACGATGATCGGGATCATAGCCACGCAGACGAGCCGAATCGCTTACGAGAAACGAAGCTTGGGAGCTTGTCGACGCACTCCTGCATCAACATGTGATAAGAACTAAATGGGTCTTCAAGAACAAGCGAGATGAAAACAACGCCATAGTAAGGAATAAAGCAAGACTCGTGGCGAAAGGCTACTATCAAGCCGGGGGATAGATTCGGGATGAAACTTTCGCTCCAGGTTGCAAGATCGGAGGCAATCGACTATTCCTATCCTACGCAACACATCAAAAATTCGGAGTATATCAAATGGATGTGAAGTCTCGCTTCCCGAACGGCGCACCGAAAGAAGAAGTCTATGTGGAACAGCTTCCCGACTTTCAGCAGGGACATCAAGTTTATGGACTCGTAAAGGCTCAGACGGGTTAAAAACAAGCACCTGTGGCTTGGTACGATACTCCCGTCTAAGTTTCTTCTTCGTAAAGGTTTTCGTAAGGGTACGGTAGACCGCACATTATTCCGCATTCGACCGGAAGACGATATATTACTTGTGCAGATCTACACGGGATGTACATCATCTTCGGTTCGAAGAACGCCATCATGTGTCGCAGCTTGAGAAAATAATGAAGGGCAAGTTCGAGATGCCAATGATGGGAGAGATGAACTATTTCCTGGCTTTCAAGTCAAACAATCCGAGAAGGGAACGCTCATCAATCAAGGCAAATACACTCGAGACCTCATCAAGAGATTCGGCTGCACATCCGCAAAACCAATCAAGATCCCGATGAACACGAATATGAAAATTGATCTTGATAAAGAGGAAGTATCGCAGACCAAACCGAATTTCGTGTTATAATTGGGTTCTTTTATTATACTTAACAACTACTCGCCCCGACATAACTTATGATGTAGGTGTTCGTGCTCGATTTCGTGCGAATCCGGCGTAGTCACATGGACTCAAAGAAAGAAGATTCTCCGCTATCTCATAGGAACACCCGACATGGGGTTTATGGTATCCAAACGATGATAATATTAAACTAACCGGTTACGCCCGATGCCGACTACGCAGATGTAGAATCGACCGAAAGTCAACTTCTCGAACATGCGCTCCTTGGCAAAGTAAGCCGACCTCATGGTTTTCAAAGAAACAAAGACTCGCAGCGACGCCAACTACCGAAGCCGAATACATGGCCGCCGGAGTTGCTACGCCCAAATCCTTCGGGCGAGACAAAGAAGCTACGCGACTACGACGTCATTCGTAATGAAGTGCCAACCTTCTCGCGATGCAAGCATTCAAGGCAATTGCAATCACTGTAATCCCGTACTTCATACGAGATGCAAGCACGTGGACATCGTACACCACTTCATTCGTGACCATGTCGAAAAGAAGGATATAAGGATGGAAAAGATCCATACCGACCGTCAAAGGGCCGATATACCGACCCAAACCTCTAGCCGAAACCGTATTTAGAGAACTTTCGCAGAGCTAGGTCCGCCGGACCCTACCGACTCAAGCCTGTAAGAGGATTCAGGAGAGGAGCATTCAAGAAGGGGGAATGTTCACTCTCGCATCGAGTAAAAACAAGACGTAGAGACTCAAAGAATCATCTACACGAGGTATCGCCTAACTACGATGTTCACCGACAGTTTGCGTATTTCTACTCGCAGCTAATAGAACAGCTTCACGCATTTATGAATCGATTCAACATCGTATTCAACGCCTTAGAAAATGTCATTTAAGATTAACGCTTACATTTAATACACGACATTCTATGTAAAGGCATGCCGAACTCGCAACGCATTAAACGCATGTCGTATCAAGATACTTCTTCGGCTATATACAACCGTATTTTGACTTAGGCGGCTAATATGATCATTGCCTATTTTATAAAACTCAATCCTATTCGTCCATCTCAAAAAGCGCGTTCAAACTAAACCCCTTGATATTTAACTGTTTATCTTCTCTAAGATATATATATGCATTCAAATGTTTGAAACCGCCACTTTCAATTCTGCAAATATCCTAAGAACCCTAGATTTTCTCGAGAATATCTCTTACTGCGTTACAAAAATTATATCCTTTAAAACTCCTCAAAAATCTTTTGGTAATTTTCAATGATCCTTCAAGATCGTATGATCTTTCAATGATTTTTTTTCTTATATCTTATCTGGACATCGACTAGTACCGTGTTTGCAGACATAAAATGATAGGAAACGTTGTCGTTTCTCCATCTCGATATGCAAGAGATCCTTGAAAAGGATCGAGTCCGGTGTGAACCAAGCATGGAGTTCGACGCGTACGATTTGGACTATATGGAAGAGATGTTCTTCGCCCTCGTGGAGACAAGGCTTGAAGGATTCTTGACGAGGAAGTCAATTTCTTCCCCGCCACGACAAGTCACCGAGATCTATCTCGAATTCCGACTCGCAGACTGAGACATCGAGGCCGATTCGCCGCTCACTCGCAGGGTGATCCCTGCGACGCCTATCGGAGTCAAGCGCGATGTCTATCCGTGAAGCTCTGCAGAGAAGCTTCAACTTGCCGAACGAAGGATTCACCACCGTCGCTTACAAGGATGATCTCATGGATGAATACCTAACGGAATTCTGTGGGAAACCGACGACTTTCAGAGCTGCATTTCCCTAAAATGTCATGCTCCCACAATACCGAGCTCTAGCCTATATCGTGACTCAGTTGCTGACGAGTCAGGCAGGCTCCTTCGATCAAGTCTCGAGGCCAAAAATTCAGCTGATGATGGCCATCCATGACAGAGCAAAGATCAACTGGACGGAATTCTTTCTTAGAGAATTCATGACGCAGTCAGCAAAATTCGACAAAACATCCAAAAGGCTGAGCGTCAAAGGGAAGCTTCTACATGGCCTGAAGCTCTCCGTTATGATCGAAGACTTCTACGAATCTGACAGCATCACCTTCGCCGACAAGCAATATTTCAACGTGAAGAAAGTCAGATTCTAGAACAGGGCAGCGGCCCTTCAGCAGATCGGCTCAGGGCCCGCTGACCCAAAGACCGGGACTCAGAAGATCTCCACACCAACTAAGAAGAGGTCCCCTCCTAAGTCAACTCCTAAGGCGCCAACCAAGAAGCTAAAGAGAGTCATGAGGTCAGTGCCGAGGCGGAGCAAGAGGTTGTGATTGCTGAGACTCCTTTGTAGCCGAGGGATGAGCCCGAGTCCTCGTGAGCATACACAATCGCCGGAGAAGGCCGTCTCCACCGGGCGTGAAGAACCAGCCGGACCAAGGGGTCCAAGCCGAAGAGGTTCGTACTCTGGGAGAGCCCTCGGACGCCCCACCACTCCGCAGCATCACGTCCGCCGAGAAACAGCCGCCTCCGATCGAAGTAGAGGATTCGGAGACCGCCTCGTAATCGGAGTCAATCGGGATGGAGGCCGCAGCTCTCAAATCTAGAGCCTCCCAAGAGATATCTCGAAGTTATTTCTGAGATCGCCAACCATATCGACCTTGTCTTACTTGCAAGGCGAAGCGAGGCTCCACATGCCGATAAGGTTCTGGGGAGTGGCACAACCCGAAGAGACTCATCATCCACCACTATCGCGGACAGCCTTTCACGAAGAAGAGCCGCCGATCGTGGGAAGATTGACTATTCGTAGCCATCTCGACCTAAGACGCCGAAGATTTGAGGGCAAGCAATGCTCGCGATGCGCGAATGACGTACAACCGGCTCCTCAAAGATTTATGCCCTCAGATGGGTCTGACCCCGATGGTCAAGACCCACCCCGTGATTCAGGCCCTAAGAAGCCTGATGAGGGAACTCAACCGGCCAAGGATGTTCCTACATCAACTGCTGAACCACCACTCAAAGATCATCGGACCCGTGCAATGGCAACGGGTACTTCAAGCAAATGAACCCTCTCGCCTCCTTCGAGTCCGCTTTTAGAAGTAGCGCCCACCCGAAAAGTCGACGTTCAAAGTCGCTGGCAAGGGCACCGAGGAGTCGGGGACTCGTAATGGACTCCTTGCCCGCGCCGTCCACAAAACATGGAGGCATACCACCCAGGCCCATAGTGCAAAGATTCAGGGGCTGAGGACTACCATCCAGAATCAGCCTGCCCCTGACTTCTCCATCATCTTATCTAACGTGCTAGCCACCCAGCGGGCTGACTTTGAAGAATAGCTGAAGACGATTCAGCAAGCCAAGCTCAATTGCCGAACGACTACAAGTGCCGCACAAACAACTCATACCGACTGCCACCGCCATCTCTCAAGCCGATCTCGTACTCCAAAATATTCGTAGGCGCTTGAAGAGAAGGTGGAGAAACAAACAAGGAATTTCTGTAGCAAACCGATCTCTCTCACAAGAAGTACAAAGACTCACCTCATAGACGAGAGAAACGAGCCGCATCGGGAGCTAACAAAGCCGCACAACACTTTCGATGATCTATCCGGCAGCTCTACAAGAGCCCGAACAAAGAAAGTGTCGGGCTCCGCCCCTACCCGATTTGCCGATGCCAAAAAGGGGGAAGGTATATTAGAAAAAGGAACCAAGGAGCCGATAGTAAAAGCTCCGAAGAGAGCAAGGACAAGGACAGGGGTGCCTCAAACCCGCCATCCGCCCCCACCGGACCAATTCAGACCGGGCGAGCCTGTAGGCCTCAAAGAAGAAGAGTCGCAAGACTTACCGAGACGAGCCGGGCCGTTAGGGTGATGATTCTATCCTCAAAGACAACCATACTTAGTGGGAAATGATTCTATCTTCTCGTAATCGATCAAAGCCCGAGCCTCGTGCTCGAATTTGTTTGAAGATTTGAAGATCCCAAAACCCTATCTCGATTGGGGAACCATTCCGTTGTAATTGTTTTTTTCTCTCGAGTGTTCGACTCGTAAGACACTCCGCTCCGGTTTAGGCGTTTAATAGATTATCGCCCCAAACTGATGTAGAAGACTCGCAGATACCGGACTCAAGCAGAGCAAAGATATCGAAGGAGTCGCTGAACCGAACTCACCCGAGTAGTTCATCGAACTACGAGCCGACCTTCGCAGAGTAAATTCGCATTTCCTACAGATCGTACTCTCGAACGGCGTATGCCTTCTCCGAACCGTCGATCTTTTGAACGACAATCGCATAGTCAAATACGAGGTAGAGAGAAGTCGCCTTCATTATGCCTCGAAGTCTATTCTCGTCTCAACTACTCCGCAAACCTCGATGAATGACAAGCTGTACACGTGCCTTTTTACCTACTAAAGCCGCAAGTCAACATATTTCCGTAAAAGGAGGGAAAGGACACCGTCACCTTTTTCAAAAGAGTCGTTAGCTACCAAAAGAGTGAGAAAGGGATCATCGTCTCCAACGGATCTTTCCCAATCTCTTCTCTATAAATAGAGGGATGATTCAAGTTTTTGAAAGCACTACTACGACTGCTACTTCACGAGCAAACAAGGAAAGAGAACTAAAACAAGAAGAGAGCAGTCAAACGAGCAATCCGAAAAGCTTAAGTCTTCCGCAAGAACTCGAAGATCTATCTCCGGCGAAAGACTACATCCTAGCTCATAAGGGAACCAAGTTTAACCGATATACAAGCCTCTAGTATCCAAACGAAGCAACACAAACCCATAGCTATAACTCAGTTCTTCGTCATTCTAGAAGCTACATTTTCATTCCTTATCCCTCTAACCCTAAGCTCAACCGATCATATCCATAGCTTAGATGAAGGAGTTCATATTTCAACCTAATCCTTATTGTAAAAGGACTCCTTCACTGTTGGAGAGTTTGTCAAACACTTTAGTTTGATAACCGTTGTAAACTGAGACTTGCTCGCATAAATTCCAAGACGCGGCTTTGTCCCGTGTACAAGCCGACCGAGACTAACTCAAGATAATAAATAGCCTCCCCGACCTTTCTGGACAAAGCCGGACGTAGGATCGCTTGATATCCGAACCACTTTAAAAATCTCGTGTCTCTTACCTCGTTTTCTTATTTACCGCGCATTGATTTTAACTCGTTCATACTAAAAATTATCCTTTAAAATCATACAACTAAGTCTCAAAGATACCGAACTATTTTTTTGCCGAATTGAGACTCGTCTCGATAAAACGTTTTCCACTCAACCGATTTGGGGCCTACACATTTCCGCACCACCGAACTCTATCTCGCCGATACTCGAATTCTTACTCGCCGCCCAGCGCATCTCAAGCAGAGTCGACTCTTTGCCAAACACGATTCGGTAACGACTATTTGTCCGCCGAATTCTTTCAAGACGGCACTTTCCCCGAACAGACTCGCTCGTGTTCAAAGTTGAGAAAATCGATTCGTGTGTATTCAACTCCCCCTCCCTCTACACCCGAACGTGCTCTCGACCAACAATTGGTATCAAAGCAGGAGTTCTATAAAGACTCTTGTTATCTTGAACCGGTCTACTTGAACGGATCCTAAAAACGCTTTTCACCGCATATCATTCTACACTCATATCATTATTCATCACGACCGATATGTCGTATAAGGATGGTACCCATGTTCTCGTAGAGAACTACGGTGTACGGCGGGTCGAATGGAGGCTCATCTCGACCTCCCTCCACGATAGCATGACCGAAGTATTTCGAGGAAGGACCTATCGCTCCTATGATAGATAGTGTCGTAACTCAGATCAAACAAATGGAGGAGGAATGGTGATCGGAAAAAAGATTCCCAAGGACATAAGTCTCTTCACACCCGAGGAGAAGAAACTTCATAACTTAGACCGAGTCGCCAGAATGCCATACTAACCACTCTTAGTGATTCTTATCTCTAGCAGGTTCGTGAATGCAAGACAAAGAAAAGAGCTCGGATGCTTCTAGCACTACCGAGCCTGGGACTCGTAAGATCAAAGCTAACAAACTTGCGCCGGAACTCCAAAACCGGAGAGTTCGTCTCTCATGCCCGGCGACAAAATAGAAGATCTAAATGCCGATTTACGAATCCGATGAACTCCATCAACGGGCCGGGAAAGACATTCTCCAACCGAGAGATGAATCTCAAGATACCGAGGGCACCGGCACGGTCATCGGACTCCTCTTTGCTACATTATTACGCCATTCTCGACTTAGATATTGTTACTCCCGACCATATCTTTTCGTAATTCCAGCGCAGGAATTCGAGCTCGACAGCACCTCAACGGAAATAGAAAGTCAAGCTAACACCAAAATTGACCATGCTTTCAAAGCATCAGCAAGACAAAGATCTCCCCGCGCCAAGCAAAACCGAACCTTCAATAACCGACATACAAGAAGGAACTCGTCCGTAAAATATCGTAAGGAGAAGGAGAGGCAATGTAAAAGTGACTAAAGCCTATCGAGAAACAAAAGGTAAGTCTCGAATACACGCCAAAGCGCACTCCCGACTCACGCCTTCCGAATGCAGTAAAGAAGGACGACTCAAAGACCATCAAAAGATAACGAAAGCAAAGAAGAAAGAGTCATCGCTTGCTACAACCGCAAAAAGTCGTGACACTATCGCATGACCGTCCTGGGAGCTCGCAGTGCCGAACGTGCAAGCACGTAAAGCTAGGAGAGAGAAATTCGCCAAGAAAAGACAAGCATACATAGCTAGCGAAATCTCGACGACTCAAAAGAAGTCGACTCCTTTGCATGGATTCATCTCGATGATGAAGTAGCTTTCATGGCCCTAGAGCATGAAGCCGAAGAAGCTACCGAAAAGTACCTAATGGCAGGAGAAGAGGATGAGGTAAATTCTCATGAACCATTTAACTCCTCTTCGCACTGCACACACGACACTCGTTTCAAAAAGTGCATGAGAATTTAGACGTCACGATCGCATACGAAGAACTCCTTGACGAACGTATCTCGATGAGTCTCAGCCAAGAAGACTCTTCGTGAATTGGATACCCCGAAAGTGGAGAATCGAGACTTTCTCAGAGAGTCGCCTCTACCGAGTCCGAAGGACTTGTGTTGAGACTCGTGGAGGAGATAAACTCTCTCGTGCCAAGTCTCAAAGATCAAGAAGATCGATCTCGGCCCCACTCAAGGACTTAACTCGTAAAGATACTAAACTCGAGCTCATCAAGCAACAACTATCGTGACTTCGCACCGAGCACGAGATACCGAAGAAAAGTGATGATGTCTCGGAGGAACCCGGCGGTACATGGCCGCCGAAAGAAAGCCGGAGGCTATGCTACAAGCAATGTGCCTAAGCACCGCAAGGAACGACTTGGTTTCAGCCGGGAGCTTCCTCATCTACCCCAAGACACTCGTAAGTGCGACTTGCCGATAGATTTGTTAAAGGGGAGACAATCAATGCAAATATTCTCAACCCCTTAGCAAAGAATAAACAAAAGATGAAAGCACCTCATCCTACACGTCGCCAATCCGACCAAAAGATCGGCACCAAAACACCCCGGGCCACCAAGGGGGAACCAAAGAAGCCAAAGTGGGTTGATCAAGATGGGACCACCTCACCGACACATCCAAACCGCATGGGTCATATTATTATGATCCTATAGTCGAAGAGGATCCAAGAGTCGAAGAAGAAGAAGATCGCACAAAAGGTAAAGGTCAAGACACCCACCGCCGTAAGATCCGACTCGAACCGTAAAAGCCTAAGAAGTCAAGCAACGACCGCCTAGTGGTCAAATATGCCGACTCAAGTGGAAAGAAACTGCCTCGAGACCACCGGTGGTCGTTAGGACGGATTCGGGGTTACTAAAACTAACATCTAAGGACCCAAAATCAAGAATAAAGGGTACCCGAATATAATTATGTTTTCGCAGTGCACAAAGATCCTTGGTATGTGGACAATGGATGCTCAAGACACATGACGCACCAAAGGAACCCATCAAGAATTATACACCAAGAAGGACCCGTAATCGAAGTTTGAAGACAACGCTAAAGGCTACACAAGAAGATTCGAACACTCAAAGATTGAACCGCCACGCCTTCCTAGAGTATCATATGTTGAAGGACTTCAAAGATAACCTTCTCTCTCGTTAGTCAATTTTGTGATAACTCGAATAGAGTGATATTTGACGCCGGTTTTTGTGATGTCATTGCTAAATCCACTGGGAAAACAAGGTTATCGTTCGCGCAAAAAGAACATAAATGTAGCCGATCGGAACTCACCGAACTCCGAAGCTTGTCCGTGGGCTAAAAACGACAACCGAACGGGGTGGCTATGGCACGTAAGACTCAGCCATCTCAACTTCAAAATGCTCAACAAACTAGCAAGAAACACTCTAGCAAGGGGACCGCCGAATGAAGTATTCAAAGAAAGACACTCAAAGGTGAAGCATGTCCGAAGGGAAAGCAAACAAAGAAACAAAATCCACCCGTTCCATCTCCTTCCACCGATGGAATCCTTCACCGCTACATACGGATTTGTTCGGTCCAAGCCTCCAAATGACGATCGAGGCAAGAAATACGCTTTAGTGGTCATCGATAACTACTCGCGCTATACTGGGTCATATTCATCGCCAACAAGTCTCGACGCCAAAACATAGTTACCAAGGCTTCGAAAAGGCTCGTTGTCGAGAAGAACACCAAAATTGTCAAAACTGCTCGACAGAGGAACCGAGTTCCTCAACTCTATGGTGGGAGGAGTTCTCGCAGCGTAAGGAATAGAGCATGAGACATCGGCCGCACGCACACCTCAAGAAACGGGAGTTGTTGAACGGAAGAACAGTAACTCTCAAAGAAGCAAACCTAGAACTCTACTCGCAGCACTCGTGACTCCCACCAAGTTCTAGGCGTGAGCCACCGATACCGCTTTGTTACACTCGTAACCGATCTCTATTGACAAAGCAACATAAGAGAACACCATACGAACTATGGAACGGCAAAGTAAACCTTCTCTTTCCTATTTCCATATCTTTGGTTGTTCATGCTTTATCCACAATAATGGGAAAGATCACCGAAGACTTTGATAGCAAGTCGAACAGTGGAGTATTCTTAGGATACTCTCGTCAAGAAAGCTTTCGTGAGTATTCAACTATCGGACCCTTTGCGTGGAGGAAAGCCCTCATGTTGTTTTTAATGAGTTTGCTATCAAGACAGGAGCAATAACTCTAATTCTCGAACCGAGGACATCGCAAACAACTACAGGATCTAAGCCTAAAAGACGAAGTCAAGAAGATCCAACTTTGTTGGGATGATGATTCGATGAAGAATCAAAACAAGTCTACCGAATCTCAACCGCAGCAAAAGTAGCCGAGCCGATCGATTCTCCTAAACATAATCAATCCCGTGTAACTCAGTCGATGAAGAAACCCCGCAGGTAACCGAGACCACTACTCGAGAATAACAACTCGTGGGGAACATCTATTAATGTTCCCGAGCCGAATGCCCCCAACCCCGGCGACTCACAGATCACACTCTCATTAACGAAATGCTTCAATCTCGTAATAGTACAACCGAAATGTCTAACTCACCTACTATCTCGTGTTGAACAAATTTCGTATAAGGAACTAAAACATCGTAGATCGTGGCCGGACGCTCACACCGCCGATCCGATTATTGGAGATCCTCAAAGAAGAGTAAAGACAAGATCCGCATTCTCGTCAAGGAGAAAGCGCTTTATATTCCCGCTTCTTTGTCTACCGACGAACCTCGACGATTGAGGACGCAATGAAAGAAGCCGATCGGATCATAGCCATGCAGAGGAGCCGACTCCACCACGAGAAACAAAGTTTGGGAGCTTGTTGATAGACCCCCGCATCAACATATTATTGGAACAAAATGGGTCTTCAAGAACAAGCGGGATGAAAACAACGCCATAGTAAGGAACAAAGTAAGACTCGTGGGCAAAAGGCTACCGCTGCCGAGGGAATAGATTTCGATGAAACGCTCGCTCCAAATTGCAAGATTGGAGGCAATTAGACTATTCCCCGCCTACGCAACACATCAAAGATTCGTAGTCTATCAAATGGATGTGAAGTCTCGCGTTCCCCGAACGGCGCATCAAAGAAGAAGTCTACGTGGAACAACCGCCCGGCTTTCAACAGGACATCAGTGTACGCACTCGTAAAGGCTCAGATGGGGTTAAAACAAGCACCTGTGGCTTGGTACGATACCCTATCTCGAAGTTTCTTCTTCGTAAAGGTTTTCGTAAAGGCACAAGATACCGCACTCTATTCAAAGATTCGACCGGAAGACAATCTACTACTTGTGCATCTATGTAGATGAAATCATATTTGATCTAAGAATGTCATCATGTGCCAACAATTTGAAAAGATAATGAAGGATAAATTCGAGATGTCAATGATGGGAGAAATGAACTACTTCCTCGGTTTCCAAGTCAAACAATCAAAAAGGGACATTCATTAATCAAGGTAAATACACTCGAGACCTCATCAAAAGATTCGGTTGCACATCCGGCAAACCGATCAAGATCCCGGTGAACACGAACATGAAAATTGATCTTGATAAGGGAGTATCGCAGACCAAACCGAATTTCGTGCTATAATCGGGTTCTTTATTATATTTAATGCCTACTCGTCCCGACATAACTTATGTTGTAGGTGCTCAAGGCTCGATTTCAAGCGAATCCAAAACGGAGTCACATGGACTCAAAGAAAAAGGATTCTCCGCTATCTCGCAGGAACACCGACACGGGCTTATGGTATCCAAACGATGATAATATAGAACTAACCGGTTACTCGATGCCGACTACGCAGGGTGTAGAATCGACCGAAAGTCAACTTCAGAACGTACGCCTCGGCGCAAGTTGATTTCATGGTTTTCAAAGAAACAACACTCGCAGCCCACGCCAACTACCGAAGCCGAATACATAGCTGCCTGGAAGTTGTTGCGCCCAAATCCTTTCGGGCCGAGACAAGCCAGCCTACGCGACTACGACGTCATTCGTAATGAAGTGCTAATCTTCTCGCGACAAGCACAGCCGCTATCGCAATCACTCGTAATCCCGTACTTCACACGAGATGCAAGCACGTGGACATTAGACATCACTTCATTCGTGACCATGTCGAAAAGAAGGACATCGGGATGGGAGAAGATCCACACCGATCGACAAAGGGCCGATATACTCGACCAAGCCTCTAGCCAAGCAAGATTCGTAGAGAACTTTCAAAGCAGAGCTAGGTCTCTGGCCGGACCCTACCGACCCCACCGCAAAAGGTTTCAGGAGAGGAGCATTCAAGCAAGGGGGAATGTTCACTCTTAGTACCGAGTAAACTCGCACGTAGAGACAATAACCATCTACACGAGGTATCACCGACTACGATGCTCACCGATGTGTTTGCGTATCTCTACTCGCAGTAACTAATAGAACTTTAATACGCGTTTATCGCTCCAATCAACATCGTATTTAATATCTCAAGGATTGTCAATTAATATTAACGACTTACATTTAATGCACGACATTCTATGCATAAGTATGCTGAACTCTGCCACGCATTTAAAGCATGTCGTATCATAGTTACTACTTAGGTAAGTTACAACTGGCTTTTGACTTAGGCGGCAAATTTGATCATTACCTATAATAGACCGTTTTAATCTTGATCGTCCATCTCATAAAAGCTATTTTAAACTAGGCCATTGATCGATAACTGTTCATCTTCACCTTGATATATATTTTTTGATCATATCTTAGAAACCACCATTAGCATACTTCAAATCCTTAACTCCGAAAAATCTGAAATCTTTTTTTTGCAAACCCCTCTTGCATATTTCTTAAACGATCAGATTTCTCATCGGTATGATATTAGATCTATTACAATAATTTATTCTCTCTTTTTCAGAATCGCTATACAGACTATTTTATTAAAATCGATGCTGATAGACTTCTCTTGTAACAGATATAATGGCAAGTACAAACATTTCAGTCACCGCTCCAGAGAACATACAGGAAATCCTGGATAAAGACCGTGTCGGTGCGAACCAATCATGGAATTCGACGCCTGTGATCTCGAGTTCATGGATGAAATCTTCGCTGCCCTTAGAGAATCGGGTCTGGAAGGATTTCTCTCAAGGAAGCCGACGTTCTTCCTTCCGAGATAAGTGTCTGAGATCTATCTCAACTCAGACTCGGTGTCTGGCGACATCATTGGAAGATTTGCAGTTCACTCTATCGGCGATGCTTCTATGCAACTAAAGCGGATATCTATCAAGGAGGCACTGAAGAGGAGCTTTGATCTACCTGTTGAAGGAGTCAAGACCGTCTGATATAACGACGATATGATAGACGACTACCTATCAATCTTCTCGTGGAAAGCCCACGCTGCTCGCGAGCCGCTTTCCCGAAGAATAGTATGCCGCCTCGCACCGAGCCTTGGCATACATTGTCACGCAACCGACAAGCCAAGCGGGTTCATTCAATCAAGTATCGAGACCCAAGATACAAACTTTTATGACGGGCGATCTATGACAGAGCGAAGATTAACCGGACGGAGTTCTTTCTCCGAGAGTTCATGACTCAAGCTACCAAATTTGACAAAGCAACATGCAAGCCGAGCGCAAAAGGCAAGCTTCTATACGGACCGAAGCTATCGGTCATGATTCAAGACTTCGCGAGAGATGACCAAATCACATTCGATGACAAGCTATATTTTAATGTGAAGAAGGTCGATTCCACAACGTAACCGCCGCTTCAACAGATAGGGACAGACCCTCGCCGCCAGATGACGCCTCGAAGACCACGCCAACAAAGAAACGGTCTCCCTCAAGCAAAAATGCCTAAGGCACCGGCAAAGCGCCCGAAGAAAAGCATTCCTACCGTGCCTACCGACCCGAGGCGCACTGCAGGCTACCGCCGAAATTGCCGAACAGCCTGGATACCAATGCAAATGATTGACGAGTCGAGTCCTCGGAGAAGACTCCGCCGCAGAGAAGGCCATCTCCACCGAACAAGCCGCGTGGATGACCAAGGGGTTCGGGACCGAAGAGGCCCGTGAGCGGCGATTTAGAAACCTTGGACAAGCCCACTCAACGCTCAACCACTCAACAAAGATGCCATCCGCCGAGAAACGAGATGTCTCCAATAGATGTTGAAGACTCTGAGACAAAGATTCGAAGAGGAATCTGTCGAATGGAAGCTTCACCATTCTATCTCAAGCATATACCTGGAGATTTACGGCCACTCGATCCGGGTGACTATCGCCAAACAAAGCCGTACTCCATATGCTTTTAAGATTCCAGAGTGGCCCAATCGCCTACGCCTCATTCTTCACTACACCCCGCGAGCAACCGCATGAAGAGGAGCCGGTTATAAGGCAAACAGATAAAGCTACCACGAACCGCTAACCTCGGCACTCGGAGGACCTAAGAGCCGCAATGCCGGCCTTGCCGCATGATAGGCGCAAGAAGCTCGTGCTCAGCCCCTTCGCACGGGTCGGACCACGACGGGCCAGACCCACCCCATGATTCGGGCCCCGGAAACCCGATGAGGAACAACCCCGTGACAAGGATACACCCACTCCTACCGAACTACCACTCGCATCCTCGGGACTCCGTGAAGTCGGCGGCCGGTACTTCAACTTCCGCAGCCCCGCTCAACTCTTGCCGAAATCAACGCTTGAAGTAGCGCCCACCCCAAAGGCCGACGCTCAAAGTCCATGGCTAAGGTATTAAAAAGCCAAGGAACTCGTAATGTGGCTCTCGCCAAAGCCATCCACAAAACATGGAAGCAACCGCTCAAGCCACCAATGCCGAGCTTCGTGGGCCGAGATCTTCCATTTCACAATCACCGCCCCCGATGTCTCCTCCATTGTCTCTAACGCCGGCACGGCGTAAAAAAGGACTTTGATAATCAACTCGTACAATTCGTAGAAGGACAGCCAAACAAATTGAAGAATTCAAGCGCCGCTCAATCCTCCCATACCGAATCAATCTCAAACCAATCCCAAAGCTACCGAGCTCGTACTCGACAATATTCAATAGGCCCTTGAAGGAAAGGTTTCTAAGAAGCCGAACGACTTTAAGGTCCGCAACTGACCTCACTCACAAATTCTACAAAGAAGACCTCGCTTCGAGAGGAATGAGCCGCATGAGGCCCCGACAAAGATCAACGACAAACTCGAAGAGTTACCACCTCCTACAAAAGCCTCAATCTCCAAGTATCCACTCCTACCCCTACCGTAATTGATGATGCCAAAAAGGGGGAAAAGGGGGATAAAAGTGAAAAAGGGATAAGTCGGCCCCTAAGCCGACCCCGACTAAAACCACCGCAAAATCAACTAAGGGGGAAGCCCTACTCAAGTTAGGGAAAGAAAACGGCCAAGAGCCGAAGCAAGCAGAGCTCGCATAACAACATGCTACTAGACTAACCGGGTGAGGCCTGTGGTGTCTCACCGCGAGCACAAAGCAGAGATCGGCCCAAGTGGCTCGGGAACCGTGAGAACAAGCTACTCACGCAACCTGCACTTACCGACATTATTAAGGAGGTTGCCGAGTATGCCGAAGCAGATTTACTCGTGAGGAGGAAGAGGCACCTCTCCCACCTCCCCGTTCAAGGCAAGGGTAAGAAAGTATTGAAACTCCCGACCCTCCAAAGAAAGAAATCAAAGAGATATGTTACCGTCAGAGGAGGCTCGGATAGCACTCGACGAGAAGCTAGCTAGGGAATTAGCCGAAGCCGAAGCCCAACAAGCCTAAAGCAAAGCCTTCCAAAGGCAAGACTAAAGCTCCAAAGACGCGGCGGAAAGAAATTCGCTAGGTTGCCTCCGAGAAGGCTCGGATTAGAAGATGATGAGGACAGAGAGAAAGAGGAGCAACAAAGCCAGTAAGGATACCAAAAGCAGTGGTACATCCAAAGACAAATCCAGCACTTCGCTAACTCGTAAGACTCTCCTCACAAACCCTCCTACACGAGAACTAAGGAACCGGATGTCGAGATTGAAGCTATATTTGCTCGATGGATAGGTATCTATACCGAGGAGAAGAGGCAAGACAGATTCAGCCGCCAGCAAAGAATCCATACGGCGACCTTGAAGCACCGAGAATCTGTATCGAACAAGAGGTCAGCCGAGAGTACCTTCAAAAGCCGACATTCCATATAAATACGTGTGTTCAGAAGCCAACGATCTCGAAAATGCAAAGATGGCCTAGGACGGATGAATGAATTCCCGCTCGCCTTACACGTAGATGGGAATCACATAAGATAGAATTCATCAAGAGGAACTATTTCTCGGAGATTCCGCCAAACATGACAAAGGCTTGATGATGATTACGCTGAATGGATGAGGATTACCGAACCGACTTATATGCCTACCTGGTACAAGCCGTGGAAAGAGAATATCATTGTCCAAGTCCCCGAGCCTGCACTCGTCACCACCCGTAAGACTTGATGATTCTATTCATTATGGAGTAATAGAGAAAGAAGTGAAGGATGCCGCCGCCTACGTAGATCTTGAAGAAGACGAGCCACCGACTTTGCCGAATATCCGAAGCCGAGGAAGTATACTTACAGGATGTATGGACCGCTCCTTCCCGAGACACAATCGCAGAACTTTATGGACAGGATCAAGCAAGACAAGCGTTCTTAGTCTTAGTTTCTTTATCTTCCTAGCTTAGCAAGAGATGTATTGTACCGAACTTTCATATTTATATATATACATCTTCTTTCGCTCGACAATATCTTATTGTCTAAATAGCCATGTTTGTCTTATGCTTAACACTCGTAATCACCGAAGTGATTACCGACTCACACGCTCACATTTATTTACTTGTCGCCGATTGCTTTGATGGATTCTCGTTAGACTAGTCGCTCCGGGGAAATTGTTGTATAGGGAGAAATTGTTTCGCGCCCGATCCCCTCAGAGATTAGAACTTAAAGAACAACCCCACCGATCTTACTTGTGATATTGGAAGGAGCTCCGTTTCCGAGAACTTTAGTGTTAGCATAGATGTTGTTAGGTTTTGCATCATCAAATAGGGGGAAATTGTTGGGTGATGATTCTATCCTCAAGACATATCATACTTAGTGGGAAATGATTCTATCTTCCGTAATCGACCAAAGCTCAAGCAAGACTCGTGCTCCGAATTTGTTTGAAGATTTGAAGATCCCAAAACCCTATCTCATTGGGTGAACCATTCCGTTGTAATTGCTTTTGCCTCGAGGATTCGCACTCAAGACAACGCTCTGGCTTAGGCGTTCGCCAGATTATCGCCCTCAAGCACTGTATGTAGAAGACTCGCAGATACCGGACTCAAGCAGAGCAAAGATACCGAAGGAGTCGGGGAACCGAACTCAGCAGAGTAGTTCACCGAACTAAGAGCCGACCTTCGCAGAGTAAATTCAAGTACTCTACTGTGATCGACTCGCAACGGCAGCACGCCTTCCGAACCGTCGATCTTTTTAACGACAATCGCATAGTCAAATACAAGGTAGAGAGAAGTCAGCCTCATTATGCCTCGAAGTCTGCTCGTCTTAACTACTCCGCAAAACCTCGACGAATGACAAGCGTATACGTGCCTTTTTACCTACTAAAGCCGCAAGTCAACATATTTCCGTAAAAGGAGGGAAAGGACATCGTCACCTTTTTCAAAAGAGCCGTTAGCTACCAAAAGAGTGAGAAAGGGATCATCGTCTCCAACGGATCTTTCCCAATCTCTTCTCTATAAATAGAAGGATAATTCAAGTTTTTGAAAGCACTACTACGATCGCTACTTCACGAGCAAACAAGGAAAGAGAACTAAAACAAGAAGAGAGCAAACAAAACGAGCAATCCGGAAAGCTTAAGTCTTCCGCAAGAACTCGAAGATCTATCTCCTGGCGAAAGACTACATCCTAGCTCATAAGGGAACCAAGCTTAACCGATATACAAGGACACAACACAAACCCATAGCTATAACTCGCTTGTTCGTCGTTCTAGAAGCTACATTCTCATTCCCTATCCCTCTAACCCTAAGCTCAACCGATCATATCCATAGCTTAGACGAAGGAGTTCATATTTCAACCTAATCCTTATTGTAAAAAGGACTCCTTCACCGTTGGAGAGTTTGTCAAACACTTTAGTTTGATAACCGTTGTAAACCGAGACTTGCTCAAGCATAAATTCCAAGACGCGGCTTTGTCCCGTGTACAAGCCGACCGAGACTAACTCGCATAATATAATAAATAGCCTCCCCGACCTTCGGGACAAACGGACGTAGGATCGCTTGATATCCGAACCACTTTAAAAATCTGTGTCTCTTACCCGTTCTCTTATTTACTGTTACATTGATTTTAACCGCTCATACCGAAAATTATCCTTTAAAATCATACAACTAAGTCTCAAAGATACCGAACTATTTTTTTTGCCGAATTGAGATCGTCTTGATAAAACGTTTTCCACTCAACTAATTTGGGCCTACACATTTCCGCACCACCAACTCTATCTCGGCCGATACCGACTCGACTCGCCCCGCCAGCGCATCTCGCAGAGAGTCGACTTTTGCCAAACACGATTCGCAATGTGCTATTTGGTCCGGCGAATTCTTTCAAGACGCGGCACTTTCCCCGAACAGACTGCTCGTGTTCAAAGTTGAGAAAATCGGATTCAAGTGTATTCACCCCCCCTCTACACTCCGAACGTGCTCTCGGGACCAACAATGGCCCAAGTGGCTCAGAGAGCGAAAGAAGTCGCAAATCAAGCAACACAAACACCTTCAGACATTATTAAAGAAGTTGCTGAGTATGCCGACGAGGAGTCAGAAGAGGAAGAAGCTCCTCTCCCTCCTCCAGTTGTCGGGAAAGGCAAAAAAGTACTGAAGCTTCCAACCCCTCCCTCCAAGAAGAAAGGACCCAGGAGGTACATTACTCCAGAGGAGGAGGCTCAGATAGCAGCCGATGAGAAATTGGCTAGGGAGATAGCCAAAGCTGAAGCCGCTAATAAGCCGAAGAAAAAGCCTGCTAAAGGCAAAACAAAGGCTCAAGCTGGAGGCACGAAGGCTGGATCTAGGCTCCCTCCTAGAACACTCAAGCTCAGCGACGAAGCTGATAAAGAAAAAGAGAAGGAGCAGCAGCAGCAGCAGTCAACTGGGCAGCAGGGAACATCTAAAGAGAAATCATCCACACCTGCTGACTCAGAAGAAGAGCCACCTCACAAGCCCTCCTATGTTGCCTCGAAGGCACAAGACCAAGAAATGGATGAAATCTGGGCTCGAGTGGAGAGGTACTTATGCTGCAGGGTGAAGAGGCCGTGCAGAGATAGAAGCAGCCCTAGAGAGAGGATAAGGCTTGCCGACCTCGAAGCTCTTAGCCGAAAGCGTATCAAGAAGCGAGTCATGGGATCCCCGAAAAGCCGACATTCCCTACGGATCAGAGGAAGTTCAGGAAGCCTACCGATCTCAAGACTCACGCATGACAAAGAGTGGATGAATGGATGCCGTGGGGAAGTCACTCGTAGATGGGAAGCGCCGGAAGCCGAATTCATAAAGAGGAACTATTTCCTCGAGATTCTGGCCGAGAAGCACAAAACAAATGGGCCTTTACCGAACGGATCATGAGAGCCGACTTAGAGATGTACGCCAAACTTGGGTAAGGTCGTAAGGACAATGTTGAAGTCGGAGTACCAGCCCCGTAATCTTGCCACCCCTACAGACTGGGACGGATCTATCTATTATGGAGTGATAGAGAAAGAAGTGAAGGACGCCGCCGAAGCCAAATTCTTAGATGAAGAAGACCCAACCGACTTTGCCGAGATACCGAAGCCGAGGAAGATCACCTATCTGGATGTACGGATCGCCTCTTCCCCGAAACTCAATCTAAAGACTTCAAAGACAGGATTAAGCGCCGTATGATTCTTGCTTCTTTATCTCCTCAGTATCTTTCTTTGAATCTTTTTAAGATAGCAGAGGATGTACTTGTCACCGAATTGCTTATATATATATCATCTCTCGCTTTGGCTTTGACAATTCCTTATTGTCTCGAATAGCCGTGTTTGTTTATCCTTAACACTCGTAATCACCGAAGTGATTACCGACTCACACACTCACCGTTGTTATTTATCGCGGCTTTTTGCTTAGCTAGATTCTCGATAAATCGCTTAGTGTTCGTGGGAATATGTTGTTAGAAAGGGAGAAAATGTTGATTAGATTCTATATAGGTTCTTTCATTTCGCCCGATCCCCGCAGTCTAGGACTTGAAGAACAACTCCACCGATCCTACTTATAATATTTGTAAGGAGCTCTGTTTCTCGACAAGTCATCGTGTTTGGTTGATTAGTTATTAGGTTTCGGCATCATCAAATAGGGGAAAATGTCATGGGTGATGATTCGCCCCAAAGAATAAAGACTAAAATAAAGTGGGAAATGATTCACTTCTTAGTTGATAACTAACTCGCAGCCTTGTGCTCTTCGAAAACTTACTAAAGATTTGAAGATCCCAAAACCCTATATCGATTGATGAACCTTTCTACCGTAATCTTTTTTCTCGTCTCGAGGTTTCGCACTCGCCAGACACTCGCTCTCCGGTTCGTGCACTCGCAGATTATCCGCTCAAAGACTGTAAGTAGAAGACTCAGTGATATCGGACTCAAACAGAGCAAAGATAATCGAAAGGAGTCGGTGAACCGAACTCACAGAGTAATTCACCGAACTCGTAGCTGATCCTCGCAGAGCCGACTCGCCAGACCGTGCTACTGCGAACCGAGATCGACTCGGCCTACGCCTGCACGCCTTCCGACCGTCAGATCTCTAAAGTCAAACCAAGAGTCAATACGAGGAAGAGAGAAGTCGCCCCCGCATCTCCTTGAAGTCTCGTTCGTCTCAACCACTTTCCGAACCTCGACCAACATGACAAGCACCACCGTCCTATATCTAATAAAGCCGCAAGTCAACAACTTTCCGTAAAATGGAGGGAAAGGACACCGCTACCATACTTCGAAAGAGCCGTTAGCTACCCAAAAGAGAGAGACAAAGGATCGTCGTCTCCAACGGATCTATCCTAATCTCTTCTCTATAAATAGAGGGATAAATCAAATTGAAGCTCAACCGTAGAACTCACGAGAAACCTTCGCATACACGAGGACACACAGAGCATTCAAAGAGCAAATTCGAAAAAGCCTAAGTCTTTTGCAAGAAGTTCAAGAAACAATCTCCCGGCGAAAGACTACACTTCGCTTATAGGGAACCAAGCTTAATTGAATTATACAGTCTCTAGTATCCAAAAGACGTTACACGAACCCAAAGCTTATACTCAACTGTTCGTCGTTCTAGAAGCCACCTTCTTGTTCCCTATCCCTCTAACCTAAGCTCAACCGCTTAAATCTATAGCTTAGACGAAGGAGTTCACTTCCGAACCGATCCTTATCAGAAAGGACTCCTTCACCGTTTGAGAGTTTTTCAAACACTTAGTTTGATAACCTTAGAACCGAGACTTGCTCGCATAAATCTCAAGACCGGTGTTTGTCCAACAGTACAAACCGACCGACACTACCTCGCATAATACATAGCCTCCTCGATCTTTCTAGACAAAGCCGGACGTAGGATTGTCGGATCCGAACCACTTTAAAAATCTCTCGTGTTCTCGTGTTCTTTATTTTACTATCAGTATTGATTTACCGTTTATTCCGAAAATATCTTTCAAATCATTCAATCGAGTTTCAAAGAAACTTAACAGATCGCACTAATCTACCGAAACCGCTTTTGATATAAACGTTTTCCTAACTCAACCGACCTGGGCCGACACTATTCCGCACCACCGAACTCTAATCCGAACGGCTCGAATTCCCGACTCCAAGTCGCCTAGTAGCCCCGCAGTAGCCGGCCACTCGCCATACGATTCTAAACAACTTATCCGGGTCCGCCAACTCGTTCAAGCACGACATCCCTCCTAAAAAGTACTCGTCTCGTGCTTAAGTTGAGAAATCGGCTTCGCCAGTGTATTCACCCCCCCTCTACACCCGAACGTGCTCCTGACCAACAATTTTTATTGTTTTTATTTGAAAAAATGTAGAATTTTTTTCCAACCTAATTGCAACTAGGGGTGTTACTAAGGACGGCATACCGTCCAAATTTTCCCATACCGCATACCGTGCCAAAAACGTGCGGTATGAGAAATCGCATACCATTATCATACTGGCCATTGCGGTATACCGCTGATCGGTATGCCGTAAGTGCGGTATTAGCAAATATTCATACCGTTGCCATACCGGCCGGGCGGTATGCTCTTACCGCATATCGGTATACCGGATACAAATGTGAGGGTATACCGAAAGCAACGGTATACCGAAAGAACACCGTATACCAAGCATAAAGTATACAAAAAAAACTTTTAAAAATAAGAATATAAAGATGAACAAATGCGTAAAACAAAAAAACTCATCAAGAAATAAGGGAATTACATCCGTAAATATCTCGCAATTAACCAAAAACCAATCAAGAAGGGAAGGGGGCCGTCCACAAAATTAGGAACAAATGGGGTATGTTGCTCATCCATCAAAAAATCGAAGAGAAATCACATGAGTTTTACCTAATACAAAGAACTCATCCACAAATTTGGTCTCTCTATCTCTTGCTCGAAAATCGTGAACATATTCCACCACATCCGCTCCTGGGCGGGCGACGGGCGCGAGTCGCGACTAGGGCGTCAGAGGGGCGGGGGGGCGGCCGATCGAGATTAGGGATTAAGGAATAGTGGGGGAGGGTTAAATAGTTTGTTACTTTATTTATTTTAAATATACTACTATTAAATATACTCACCATTATTTATTTCGTAGTAGACTTTTTGTATCCCGTTTTCGACACGAAAATTAGAAAGTAATTTCAATTGATAATTTCATAAAAAGTATATATTATATCATAGTTTTATAATAATATCATAAAATACTTTATAATATAACTATACCATTTTCGATAATAAATCATAAATTATCATAAAATACTTTATAATAGTTTTATAATAATATTAAATATACTCACCATTATTTATTTCGTAGTAGACTTTTTGTATCCCGTTTCGACACAAAAATTAGAAAGTAATTTCAATTGATAATTTCATAAAAAGTATATATTATATCATAGTTTTATAATAATATCATAAAATACTTTATAATATAACTATACCTTTATAAAATAAAATATAAACTCTTTATGAAAAATGGAAGTAGAGATCTCTTCTTTTAAAAAACGAACTCATTTTTCTAAAACATGAAGAGGTCATATTTTCTTTTTTACTTTAATTATATATCTATATTATTATATTTCAAAGTTCTTCATGATATTTTCAATTCCTCCTTCGTAGTAGACTTTTTGTGTCCCGTTTTCGACACAAAAATTAAAAAGTAACTTCAATTGATAATTTCATACAAAAGTATATATTATATCATAGTTTTATAATAATATCATGAAATACTTTATAATATAACTATACCTTTAAAAAATAAAATATGAACTCTTTATGAAACATGGAAGTAGAGATCTCTTCTTTTGAAAAACGAACTCATTTTTCGGAAAACATGAAGAGGTCATATTTTTTTTTCTTTAATTATATATCTATATTATTATATTTTAAAGTTCTTAATGATATTTTCAATTCATCATTCGTAGTAGATTTTTTGTGTCCCGTGCTTTCTACACAAAAATTAAAAAGTAATTTCAATTGATTATTTCATACAAAAGTATACATTATATCATAGTTTTATAATAATATCATGAAATACTTTATAATATAACTATACCTTTAAGAAATAAAATATGAACTCTTTGCGAAACACAAGTAGAGATCTCTTCTTTTGAAAAAACGAACAAATTTTTCCGAAAACATGAAAAGGTCATATTTTCTTTTTTCTTTAATTATATATCTATATTATTATATTTCAAAGTTCTTCATGATATTTTCAATTCCTCCTTCGTAGTAGACTTTTTTGCCCCGTTTTTATACAAAAATTAAAAGTAATTTCAATTGATCATTTCATACCAAAGTATATATTATATCATAGTTTTATAATAATATCTTCAAATACTTTATGAACTCTTTATGATTTTCGTAATGACTAATGTAAGTAAAGTACCACTTTTTAATATATCTAAATTCTAAAATATTAAATTTGCATTTAAAACATACTATATTACAAGATATATACGGTATGTTTCGGGTATGCGGTATATACCGTGATCGGTATAGATCGACATTCGGTATCATTTTGGTATACGGTATATACCGTGATCGGTATAATTTGGTACACGGTATGTGTCGTAACATCGGCACATACCGGTGGTTCGGCTTTCAAACGGGTATCTATCGGTACACCGTATGTACCGTTACCTTTTTCTGCGATGTACCGTATCCACAAGATGCTACTTGCATACCGCGGTATAGGAAAACCCATACCTTTACCGTACTCAAAAACTTCTAGCGGTATCATACCGTACCGAAAATCCCGATATATCAAAAATTTCGATATTTCGACATATTTTCGATACTGTATGGGCGGTATACCGATTTTTCTGGTATTTTTTAACACCCCCTAATCGCAACAATTATATTTTTTATTTTTTCTGTAATTAAAATAATAAATATCAGAAAAAGAGTTTCGTATTTTCATACAAAAATAAAATATTTTTTATTTGATTTAAAATTAAATATAAAATTTAACAAATAAAAAATATTTATTTTTATTTAGAAACATGGCACACCTACAAAATAAATAAAAACTAACAAAAATATGTTTTATGCTTTTTATTTTGAAATGCGATTTTATTATAATAAATGTTTTGTAATTAAGTAAATATAATAAATAAAAAATATTTTCTTTGAAGATATTTATTTAATAAATAAGTGTATTATCGATAAAAAGAGTGTTAGTTTGGTAATTAATTTTGAAAGATTGTTATTTTGGAAAATTACTTTTTTAAAGAGTGTTATTTTAACAATTGACTCAAAATATATATAGTGGGGATTCTTATTCAATTACGACTTAGCGAGAAATGTAGGCCTTTTCTTTTTCGAGTTGGAATGTGTTTAATTTTCTTTTTCAATTATGAGTTCGGGATTATTAAGCCGTTACCCGATGCTTCAAGTCTTCAGCTACCGTCCGGCCGTAAACTCTCCGGTGTTATGTCTTTCAAACTTTTAATTAGTACATAAACCGTAAAGACAAAGTTAGGAAGCCGACCCTTTCGATCTACTTGATTCGATCATTGATTTACATCCAGGTTGCCTTAATTCTTCGTCCACTACCGGCGAAAGGGATTTCCCTTATTCTATCAGGCCCACCCTCAGATTTCTGTTCTATAGCTTCGATCCCAACGGTGCGAGCATTCCCTGACTAATCAGGATTGGGCGAGGTCGGATCAGACTTCGCTTGTTCACCACCTTTAGCTATGAGCGAATAATTTTTCTAAACATCAAATCAGAAATCCAAAGCTTAATTCTGCTGCTTGAGAAGGGGCTACGAATTTCAAATGGCTATGCTCAATCAACTTTTTAACAGGGGACTTCTCGGAGCAAAATGGTTAGAGAAACTCTCAGTCCCTTTTGTTTTTCTTGATTGCATATTTCTTCGATCTGTAATCTGAATAAGGAAATTCGGAAAATATTGATGTTAATTGAAAGAAAAGAGAAAGTTGAAAAAAATTGTGTTACCCTGGTGTTTCTTCATCATATTATTTTGTAAAAATTGGACCCGATCACACTGAGTTATTCCGTTTATTTAAGTATGGATTAGTGTCTATATTATGTAAGTGCAAAATATTTAGATCTATTTGTGGAGTACTGTGAAATTTGCATCATGCGCTATGCATCCAAACAATTTGGTGTTTCCGCTGTTACAGTTATGTTGATAGGACCAAAGGAATTGGTGAAGTGTACTGTGCTCGATATAGTTATCTGCTACTCTGTGATTGCAGATTAAGATTCTTGTGAATTTTTGTTTCTATTTGTTCTTTAGAATTCTCATATGTAGGATTAATTTCCATACGTCTTGTATTTTTATAGATGATGGTTGATTTGCAGTAAAACATGCTTAACCATGGCGATATCACGGATCAAGTTGCTGCAAAATAAGCGCGATGTTCAGCTGAAGCTTATGAGAAAGGGGATAGCAGAATTTCTGCAAGCTGGCCAAGAATCTATTGCTCGAATTAGAGTACTAATGTCATCTTAAAATCTTGTTTACTTATACCGAGTTGTTCGTTTTGCTTATTTTTTGTTTTTTTGTTTTTTTGTTTTTGTTTTTATTTTTATTTTTTATTTTAATCTCTGCTATGCTTAGGTGGAGCATGTTATACGAGAACAGAACACATGGGAGGCATATGAAATATTAGAGTTATTTTGTGAATTTGTTCTTGCCCGTGTGCCAATTCTTGAAAGCCAGAGGTAGAAACCTCGAACACGGTATTTAATACAAATATCCATCTTTTTCTGATATTGAGATGTTGAAAAAGTATCGGAAGGTGTCTTCATGCCTGACGATAATAGAACGCAAAAAAAACAACTTCGTGAAGTTTTATCAAATATAAAGAAGCAAATGCAAATTCACTTCGACTCTTTTCTGAGTTAAATTACCTGTATAATGGTAAGGATTATGAGTTCATTCCTTTCTCTAATGTAGCACCTATGAAATAATTTGTATGAAGAAGTGTTATGCTTGATTTGGATCAGTCATTGAATTTCTTGCATAATTGATTGTGATAATCTAGATTTTGATGTGATTCTGATAAGTTAATGATGCATCCTTAAACTTGACTTGTTTTATTATTGCTATTTTATTCATTAAAACAGGGAATGCCCTACGGAGTTGCAGGAAGCAGTGGCTAGCATAATCTTTTCAGCTCCCAGATGTTCAGACTTGCCGGATCTGTTGCATGTTCGAAATTTATTTACTGCAAAATATGGGAAAGAATTCATAGCTGCTGCATCTGAGCTTCGTCCAGATACCAGTGTCAACCGAACAGTTAATTTCCTTTTATCTATACATTCACTATTGTGCAGATTTTGATTAGATATATCATTTAATCTTCAGATTATTGAAAAGCTCTCGGTGAGTGCTCCACCTGCGGATGTAAAGCTCAAAGTACTGAAGGCGATTGTACTAGAATATAACGTCTATTGGGATTCAACCAAAACTGAACAAGAATTCAGCAAGAAACCTGAGGATCTCCTGGTAAATATCTAGCTCTAACTATATCATCTTGGATGTTCCTTGTAGTATGCCTATGGGATTGCAAGCTTTTCGAACTCATCGGATTTGGCATGCAAAAGCGTTAAGTTTATCTCTTTTGTATTCTAACCATTCCACTCCTATAGAGGCCTAATGCATTCTTGAAATCTTTAATCTTTCCTTTATGTTTCAGAACGGACCAAAACAAATAGGTGTACAACTTGTTACAGATTCGAGGCTAGGAGCTCGGAAAGACTTGTCCACTACAGATCAATCAGCAGCTTCTTTGAATGGTATCCATGGAGAACCCTACATGCATTCTCCAACTCCCAGCAGCACATCGTTAGTGGAAGCAACGAGAATTGAGTCGTCAACCAGAGAACTACACCCGAAAACCAGTCAATGAGATCAAGCATCTAAATCCACAACCATCTGATGCATTGCAAACGGGCCCGTGCTGCTATTACTGCAGCTGAACGTGCATCAGCTGCTGCACGCACTGCTGCTGAATTGGTAAATGCCAGGTTCAAGCAAGAGGAACGGAAAACATAGCATGCATTTTATTGTTATTATTATTATTTTTTTTTTTTTCGCGTGGTGTAAAGTTGAGCATTGGCAGAAATTTGATGGTTCAAAAGATGCAGTAACGTTTGTTTTGAAATCTAACTTGGATGCTTTAAGTAATGTGACTTCTATTTTTGTTACTCAATTGTGTGTTTTTGTCCCTTTAGATTTGGGCACGGAGTTTAAGGCCGGTGTTGTTTAGTGTTTAGGTAGTAGGGCCAATAAAGTTAAGTTTGGTTTATTCTCATTCTCTCTCCCCTCTCTCTTTGTACTGTTTGTGATTGCAATCTCATTTTCTCTCTTTATACTATTTGAGATTGCAATTTTTTTTTCTTATGGCAAAACAATTTACTGGCGGCAAAAGGAAATTGGGGCAGCAATTAAAATTTGGCAAATACAGATTGACTCCAAAAAACATGATGAATTCAAATTTCTGAAAAATTTTCCCAACATTCACATTTGAGCAACATTATATAATCCCTTCACGCTAAAACTATTATAACAATTTCTTGAAAAAAAAAAACACCAAGCCAAAATCCTATACAAATCCCCAAACTAGATTGCAGCTGCATGCAATATCACCATTCTAAAGAAAATAATTTTTAAGAGTTGTTGCCACCAGTGAAGAGGTAACAATGGGGAGGAGAAAAAAAGACCTGGCTTTCTTTTCATTGACAACAATACCTACCCCATCTTTATTCAAGGTTGTTCACTCCGTTTCTCTGAACTCGAGGGGAAAGAAGTGCATGATCATGTTGTCAAAATGGGTTTCGGCAATCAAGAATTGTTGGAAATCGGTTTTGATCAAATGATTATTGTGGGCCACGTATTGTAAATTGTAAATCTACATGATTTGTATTTCGTCATAGAATATTCGTATTCTTAAAACCGAATTTAGGTGAGTGAGAAATGTGCGCTTTAAGTTGGTCACTTGTGGGGCATTTTCGTAATTGAATGCAGAGCCCGCTGTACCACTTTCCCGTCCCATTGCTTGGCCCGTGTCCGGCAAGCGGACTCATGTTATCGGGCTTGGGTTTGGATCTAAGTTTGTGGGTCGGTTGTTAGCGGTGCTTGTGCGATCGAAGTCAGAATGTACTCAAGTCTGTTGGCCTTATGTTATCTAGGTTAGCAATGGATTCGCTTGATGGTGAGAAGTCCAATCTGGTTGATCTACAGATTGGCCTCTAGTGGCCGTTGGCCGCCTTGCTGTTCTTGATACATCAAGAGTCTCGATGACCTAGAAGCATCCATGGAAGACTTGAAAGGTCCCAAGTAGTGGCTCTTAATGAGCAAGTAATGGAGAGACACTTTCAATGTCTTGAGTCCCTCACATGGTGGATAGTTATTTTTATATATAGATGCATCTACAAGCATTTAACACACAATACACACAACAAATACAAGATATCACGAAAATCACTAAGCACTTCATTTGCATCTATAGTCTAGCGTTATGAGACTCGTCCCGCCAGTGTCTTGGTTCGGTCACGGAGCCTTCCCGGCTTTGAGGTGTCTGGCACGGAAGGAGGAAAACCGCTTTTATCTTTGGGGACAGATTGACAAACCGCGAGCACTCTGCCGGGGCACATACCGTGCCTTGCGGAAAGAGAAAACTCGACTTGGCTTTAGTCGCGCTTAGTTCCTTCTAGTCAAGTCTATCCCGTTTGTCATTTCATATCTAGGAGAATCATCAACCCTGGACATTCTGGCTAGAAGATCTATAAAGTTGTCTCTTCTATCGGATACGAAATTGCTTGTAATCTAGTACCTCAATTTTTATTGTATTTCAATTACTTGTTATTATTTTGTACGCATTTTCAAGGTTATCGGCTATTCTATCCAACAACAATTTGATAAACATGTATAGCGTGTGTGGACAAGTCAGTAATGCTCGAAAGGTGTTCGGTGAAAGTCTTGTTTTGGATTTGGTCTCTTAGAATTCAATGTTGGATGAATATGTTACATTAGGTAATATTGGGGCCGCGAATATGTTACATGATAGGATGCCTAAACGTATTAATATTATTGCATCAAATTCTATGATAATATTGTTGGGTAGGAGTGGAAGGTTGAGCGAGGCACGTTGACTGTTTGATGAGATGGAGGAGAAGGATGTGGTTTCTTGGACTGCTATGTGAAGAGGTTCTCTATATGTTATTGTTTTCCACAATCTGTAAGAATGGAATTAGTTTAGACGAGTGGTCTTTGTCTCCGTGCTTTCTGGGGAAACAGTTCATAAATCTACAAAATGCTCATTATTTCATGAAATGTAGCATCAAGGTGTAAACCCTAATGGGACCACTCTGGTGAGCGTGGTTTCAGCGAATGCTCAACTTTCTGCCCTCGAACAAGGAAAGTGGTTACATGCTTACATACGGAAGAATGGGATGAAGGTGAATGTAATTATCGGTACAACTTTGATTGACATTTACATGAAATGTGGAAGTGTGGAGGATGCAATGGCGATTTTCGATGGGATGGAGGAAACGGGAGCGTCTTCGTGGAATGCCCTGATTCTTGGCCTGGCCATGAATGGTCAAGTAGAAAGTTTAATGAGATGTTTGAAGAGATGAAGAAACGTTCAAAATGGTGCCACAAATATGGAAGAGATGAAGTAACTTTTGTTGCAGTTCGCCGAATGGAGTAACTTTTGTGGCAGTTCTTGGCGCCACGAATATGGATGAGAGGAGAAAGAAACAAATATCTTCAGGCATAGCGAGAAGCTGGCTATTGCCTTTGGGCTTTTAGCAACTAATGCTCCCACACCGATAAGAATAATTAAGAATTTAAGAATCTGGATTGACTGTTGTGAAGCCGCTAAGTTGATCAATTCATAAATTGCGTCAGCCGATACATCAACGTTGAATTGATCCAAGCCTATAATGTATTAATATATTAATCTAATAGGCCAGGGTGACAAAACATGAAAGAAGTAGTCCTTTGTTATCTTACGACATTTGGCTTCTGTTACAGGTAACAAATATTAATAATCTACTACAATCTGTACAGCATTATATATCCATACAAAGAATTAATTTAATTTGTGATCAGACTAGAATCTGAGTCTGGGCAAGCCTACGCGAGCCCTTTTTGCGGTTAGAGTTGCTCAAACCACATACGCAGTTCTCAAGAATCTCGTAGTCTTCCTCCCAGAATAAAAGGGCAGCCAACTCCGGCTTCTCCAGAAGCATCTTCGACGTTAGGTATCCTGCAATCGACCACGTCTGGTACAGCCTCGCCTGCTTTCCTATGAACTTCCCGTATCTTGTGTCATAATATTCAGCCCACCGATCATGAGGAAGCCTTTGTTCAGCTATATCGAGTGCCTTCTTTGCCAGATCCGTCCTACGCATCTTCATGCATGCCAGAGTGAACTGCAAAAATCTCAACAAAGCCATTAAAGAAAAGTTGGTGATGGAAGGCATGTTATAAATGAATATGGTTATGAATCAAACGACTCTTTTCAAGTTGTTTACCTGCCACATAAGAGTCGGCCAGGATCCACCATTGTGATACGACCACGGTCTGCAGAAACTCCAACAAATATTCAGAACCACTTACATTTCATACAACACCTTGAAATTTATATGAACTCACTCACTCACGTATTCTTTGGATCACTTCCGGTAATTACTCGCCACTCTTCTGACTCCACAGCAGGGAAACATACTTTAAGTGGCATTTGGACCAATAAGATCATCCCATTTGGCTTCAATCAGATTCAACACAGCCTCATTCTGTCCCGGACTACCCAGAGATGATATAATGGACCAGAGATTTCCAAGTGTAAAGAACCTAAAATCCATATGAGCTGGCTGAAGATTGCCAATAAGATAAATCCGTCCTTCAGATATCCAATGCATTAACCAATGAGGGATTTGTTCAGGGTATACATTGAACTTGTTGATGGCTTCCGTTGAGTACTCCTCAGTCTTATAGCGGTATATCTCGTTGATTTTCTTCAG